>JAGFBS010000023.1:600000-899589 GCA_018397855.1 Boletus reticuloceps
CGGAGAGTCGAAATAGCGTGTTGAGATTGCCGGGTGAGCGGCTGGAACGGAGAGTTCCATAAAGTGCTGGCGCGGCGGGTACTTTGGTTGGTATTACTGAAGCATCTGTAAGCCTACAAGCTTACCTAGGTACCTATAACTAGCACTACTAGGGTCGGCGCGCCGACTGAAAATCTTGCTGGAATTCAGCAATGCTACATAACATATCTGCTCTGGCCACAAAGTAGTCTATAGGTACATACATCAATTGACCGACACAGCGAAAATAGATGAAGCAGAGTGGTACTACTGGTAGCAAACTATAAATACATTAGGCGAGGAAAAAATAAAACGAGGAACTGTTGGTCTTTCGACTCGAGCATACGTGCGGGCACGAGGCGATGGTTGCTCATATGATGACGCCTGCGTCACGCTCATGGGATGTGATGCATGATGTCAAAGCTAGACAATAAATAATAACATTTCGCCAAGGGAAACACGAAGGACTGGTACCGCTGGGCAAATAATCCACCCCATTGTGCTAAAACCAAATAGTAACGGAAGAACCATTGATATTGACATTGGACAGATTTTGGTGGTTCCTCTCCAAGCGAACAATGTTGGCCCTCTCAGGCGTGTAGGTCCCCCCAGGGCCATAAGCCGTGGCGTTCGTGAAGGTCACCATACCAGAGGGTATGGTACTCTTATCACTGACACCCCACGCTGCACTCCGTCCACAGAGGGCAGGAGTAGTGTTGAACTGCTGAACAACTGTCTGGCCATTGGTAAGGTTTTCGACCAGGACAGCACCGGATGTGGAAGATAACACATTGGCAGTGGTTCTGATGACATCTGCAGTAGCGATGGTGAGGTTGTAGAAGTACTTGTCGTGGGGCCACCACTGGGAAAAAGCTATACGCGAAATGAGCGAGTGAGATAGGGATGATGAATGGTTTAATGTCACTTTACCCTTGTATCTGGTCTCATTCTCAGTTACAGACAGGTCGATTCCAGCCAAAATATTAGCACTAGTGCATGTCAAGTCGTCGATACCGATCCGGATGGATGCACCAGAGCCATTTGGACCCGAAATAGCGGGGACAGTAAATGTGCTAGTGACAACAGCGAAGGTTCCCTGTCGGCACAAGGCAGGATGAGACCAAAAAGGACACGGTCCAGAAGAAACATACATCAGTCTCATTCCAGAAAGCACCGGTCCAGGTGTTACTGAAGTAGACTCCCCCATGGTCACTGTTGGGATATTGCTTGGCAAGGTTAGGGAACCAACCCTGGGACTGGTACTTCTCGTGATGGCGGCCTGCAAGAACTGCAGAGACGAACAAGAAAGTGGAGATGAGAGCAGACTTGAAGTGCATAGCAAGAGTGAAGGTGGTCTGTGACTCTGTGGATGGTCAAAAGATGACAGATGGGGCGAGGCAGGCATCAAAAGCGCTACGCGACCTCACACTTTCATACGCGTTGCGTCGACACACCTGCTAGTAATGTTTTGGCATGCGGAGAAGTCTGAAACGCGCATATTGTCGTCAGCATGCCCTCGGGTAGACGGTTAGCTGCTGACCAACTGTAGCCAAGACCAAAACCAATCCGCTGATCAGTGGCATTTTGCAAAGAACTCCATCACATGGTCATTTTGTCAGTCTCGTACCTGAAGGCCTGGCAGTTCCATGTATGTATGTAAGAACATGACATGGGCTCCTCGTGACAGAGCTGAGATTAGTCTGGTGACCAGCCCGCTATGAGGCTGCCACGTTGAGGGGCAGACCGTCGGACCGTCGATAGCAGCCTCATAGCGGGCTGGTCACCAGACTAAGCTGAGATTAGGTCGGAGTTCATTGGGAGTTCATAAGTCAAGTACTATCGCCATAGTGATACCCTCATGTTGACATGAGACGAGAGTCAGTCTGGGAGGAAAAAATCAATCAAGGTGACTTCGAGCCTGATGAACCTAGTGGTTTGGGCCTTCAATGTGCTGTTTCGCGCCTGCCAAAGTGACCTGTGCTTGCGCATAGCAACTGTACGTCATGACCTTGGGTCGGACAGACTGGCGCGTCGATTTCGACATTTTGGATATCGTGTTACAAACGACGCGAACTACAGGTAAGCTGATTCCTTTTGGCATACACTTCCCCACCCATTCCTTGCTCACTGCAGCATAGTTTACATTCATTCCCTTCCCCCAACACTGTCTCGGGGTCGACGGTGCATGGATAAAAAGGTACTCGCAGAGAACAGGGTTGGCGAGTTCATGTACGTCCGAGTCCTATCCATGTTTGAAGACAATCATGATGGAAATCGACGATGCCATACCCCATGATGGGTTCTGCCCTGATCGTTTCCCTCGGCTGCGTCCATTAACGAGGTGTCAGCGCCAGCGTCAGGGTGACATACAAGAAAATGGACAGCAAGGCGTTGCAGGGGCAGTACATCCACGTCCCCATTTCCTTCGATTCTTGGATGGTTTCCCCTCAGGCTGAGCGTGGATATGTTCGGTTTGATATACAGACGCAAGGAAAGAGATACCCGCACTTGTCCAGTCGGTGTCAGCTCATTAAGTATACGTGTGCGTTGGTGCCCATCCAAGGTGTGTACTCATGCTCATTCCTCGGTCCTGACCTGAGCCGGGTTGTCGGTGTTGACGTTGTGAATTGATGAACGTGATTGCGTGTAGACACGCCTTCGGTCAAGATCGTACGTACACGGAACGTTGAAGAGGGTATGAATTTCGTCTACTCAGACGCTACTTTCCCTTCCCCAACCTCCTTTGCTCCTGCCTTAAAAGACTGTCCGAGCGCAAACAATCTCGGACAGAGTCTAGTGACGTATGAGTCTGACCAGGTGCGTGCCCGGTGTTACGCGCGTCCGGATCACGCGATTGAACGAGCTGATGTGATATGCGATTGCCAGCCTATGCCCATCCCACCGTACCTTCTCGCCATCGCATCAGGAAATATTAGTACCCGGGGGAAAGACGTGGACGAGCGGTGTGTGGGCCGAACTGGAAGTCATAGGTGCGGCGTGGTACGAGTTCAACGAAGATGCGCCTAGGTAAGTCAAGTCCGACGATGTGATCCCGTGCTGAATAGAGGAGTGGTCGTGTAGGTTCTTGGCGGCAAAGGAAGAGATTACGAGCGACTACAAGTTTGGAGTATATGACTTGTTAGCATTACCACCTGTGTTTCCTTATGGAGGCATGTGTATGCGCTAGCGCTAAAATGGCTCATTCGCATCTGGTAACTAAAATGCGTGTCTCACGTGTCTCACGCCAGGTGAGAGCGGTTTTTCAAGCTTTGGCGATGGTCGTGCGGATTGACGGGCAGTACAGCACTTCTCACAGGCGACAAGAACCTCGTCGATGTTGTCGTCCACGAGATCGCCCACTCTTGGCTTGGCAACGGTGTCACGTTTTCTTTCATGGGTATCCGTCGCCTCGGATTCCATACTCACATCCCCTCCCTTCCCAGACATGCTAACTCGAGCCACTTTTGGCGCAACGAAGGTCGCTTTCAAGTGCGGTTGTGATCGTGGTTGCACGCGCACGGTGCGCGTTGCTTATAATTATCAGATACTGACAGTATTTATTATAGAATAACCTCTGTTTCGTTTTGTTTCAACTCGGAGGAGCACCTTCAACGTCCAAGTTATTTTGACGTCAGCAACGCGGTGTAAGTGGGCACAACCTTGAAGCATCAAGCACACCGCGCTCACGAGCTCGAGTCGTCACACAACACTCGAATATACTGCGATCATAACGATGACTCATTGTTGGTGAGAATGACAAGTTCATCAAGTAGACCGCAATCACAAGCATAGCATGGCTTTGAATCCCCGAGTTCATCTGGCGATACGATGCCATGCTAGTACCGTATTCCGACTTCTCTGATCCGACGACCCAGTCCGACGGACGTTGAGCTCGAGTGGCTAGTGTTGGCGCAGCTTCGGCTCGGAACCGGCTACGAGCTGGGCCAACAACGGACCGGACCGAGAATCACGTGTACAGTCTTAGCGCCACGGCTCCAGTCTCCAAGCTGCAACTAGCCGGTTGGCTGTGGTCTCGGTCACTCTGAGTCTCTGACTCACTCAAGATGGGTCGCTCGCGAGTCGCAGCTCACAAGTCGGCACCAGGGAGGTGATACAGGCCAATAAATATTCCCCTTCATTCGCTGATCTATCGTACAGGGTTGTTATCCTCGCAGCGTCGCTTGTGAACACAGTGCCCTGTTGTCACCCACGCCGTGCAGACGAATCGTCGAGCAAGCGCTGCAAAACACCGCCGGCCCGCTTCCTAGAGTCCTTCCTTCCTCATCCAGTACAACATCCTCTCTCTCCCCGCCAGCCTCGACGATGACCTTCTCCACAACGACGACGATGAGCGCCGGTTTGGCCACGAGTACCGCCAGCAATGTGCTGATGCCCGAGCGTATCACTGAGCACTCCCCATGCGCCGTCAGCAACCTTGAGCCGGATGCGCAGACAGCTGACGACATCGCTTCCTGTCTCGATTCCTTCTGTTCCAACCACCCCCACCACCCCAGGCACGCAGAGCTCACAATTGTCGATGCAGTCGGTCTCTGCCTCGGCGCCTTCATCAAGACCCGCAACGGGCATGTCCACAAGTAGCAACCCTACCCCGAGCGCTAGTCGAGTCTGATGATGTTAAGTAAGGGAAGTTATGGAAAGATGAGCACTTTGTAACTCGTAGATTACTCTTGAATGGAGTTGGTTGATTGCATCTCGAGTGATTACAAGGTGCCTTCGATGAGCCCACTTGAATGCGATGACCTGCACAAAATTAGTATCGTGCTGAGTCAGGACACGAACTCTTAGATTCCCAGCATAATCTATGGCTGGAATATTCTGTTATCTCATATACAGGTAGACCACTATGTAGGCTACCTTCTCACCAAGTTTCATTTTTCTACCCCCAATCCTCAAGGAGATATTCACAAATCAGTTGTGAAGTCCCTTACACTAGTGTATACTACACTAACATTATGTACACTTCTATTAGCTTCCCATATATAGGAAAGCCCCTATGTAGACTACATTATCCTGTATTGCACTGCTTAATCTGCACAGCCATTGAGCCACATGGTCACTGCTGCATAGCATTGAACCTGTGTGACTCTATGTATGGAACTGTAAGGCTTGGGTGTTTCCATGGAAACGCACAGCCTTAAAGCTGTGCAGAGTTCTGTGTTTTGTGCACAGCCTCAAGGAACAGATGAGTAAGCACCAAGCCAATCCTTACCAATCATTGTAGCAGCCAGCCAATAGCATAAGAGCCTCAATGAGTGGGTTGGCTGTGTGCATAGCCCAAAAGCAGCTACATATGGGAGCACAGCCTCATGTAATAACAGTATATAAGGAGTGGATTCTGCCAGCAAAAAGGAGCAGCTAATATCTAGAACAAAGTATCTAGAGCCAATAAATCTAGAGCTGAGAACTCTAGAGAGCTCATTAGACTAGACTAAGTAGCACTACTACTACTAGCTAGTCAATTGTATTAGGTAGCTTGTACTAAGCAGAAAACAAGTGCCAACAGAAGGCAACCTATACAAATAGATTTTCTAAGCATATCCCTAAGTGGGCATATCATTTGCCAACTGTAACCTAAGTAGATCTAGCCTAGGAATACTTGGGAATATTCGCTTAAGAAATCACCTTGCTAACCTTGCTGACTTGTATTCACTCCAGTTGCCCAATATAGCAGGTTTATAAATAACCAATATTGTGTGTGAACTGAGTGACATATCTAGTATTTTCCCACACCATAGCCACCACCATAGCCACCATAGTTTCCCAGGAAACATAGCTAACTTTATATCAGGCATTATATTACCATTTTGTCTGTATCTATTCCAATATTGGAATTCTTTCTGTGCTTTGTCTGTGTAAAATTACACCATAAGACAAGCTCCCATTTCGGCACATAGCCCCTAACACAGCCACCATACTCGGAGCTCAACAAAGCTTACAAGTTATCTACACTTTCTATAGCTAGCACATCTAGTTACATTTACCTAGTTATTACTAGTATCTTAGTAGTTCATTAGCTACTCACCATTACCTACACTCAGCTAGGAAGAAACCAACCCTTTTCCTTAGACAAATAATCAGGAAAGGAAGAACAACCGGGGAGCCAATTGGCTAAGTTTTCTTACTCACTCAGCAGATCAGTTTCTATTTCTTTTCTTCTGTTTGATCTGGTAGTTAGTGTTGTCCTATCACCAGCTTATAGCCAGATTGGGCCTGGAGTATTAATTGCCCATAGATTTCCCTAGCCATCTAGCAATCCAAATCCTGAACGAACGACAGCGACTTGACACTGACTTCGTGGCTGAAGGTGGAATCATTAATGAGCATGGCGTGGTTGGTGAGCATGAACAGTGCCATACAACATAGAAGCAGTTGTAAGTAACATACAGAACCTGAGAGCGCAACAGAATCAGGAAAGGTGCTCGGGTTGGTCACCCTCTTCTTGAGCGATCAGTACCATAATTGTATCCATCATATCGTCGGTCTGGTCTCCATCAATGATCTTGCCAAGTAAGTCCTCGCCATCCTCCTCATTCTGGACCATGTCACTCTCTCGCATGAGTGATCCCCCTGCAAAATCAACCACCTTTTCTTAAGGAAGAATTTAGCCATTTGCAAGGCTTCCATCAATGCTGGACTGATGCGGTTGCACCGTTTTGTTATCGTTTCGGCACTCGATGAGAAAACCCGCTCGCTTGGTACTGATGAAGCCTGAATTGGGAGGTAATCCATCGCAATTCCACCACTGGGACTAAGATAGCACGTTATGGCTTTGTTTGGATGCCAGATTAACTCCAAAGTTCTCTGACACCGCGCGTCTACTAGAATGCATTATAGTTATGTACAAGATCATCTGCATCAGCAAACCTACATTTTTTCTGGGTCATTGAAATCAATGACAAGACTGACAGGCCTGAATGGTCTAATCAATGATAGATTGACCTGCCTGACTGAACTGATTTACTGACAAGCTGATAAGCTGATTTATTGAATGGACTGGTTGACTGACTAACTATCTAGCTGACAAATTGACAAACCTGACACACCTGACTGACTGACCAACTGACCAACTGATGTGACTGACAGAGATGACTAACTGATCAGCTAATGGGCTCATGGGCTGACTTGGCTGATTCACTGACAACCTGACTGACTGATAGACTGACCTGACTGGTTAACTGGTTGACTGACTGACTGATGGGATGACAAGACTGACAAGACTGACCAGATGATTAATTGATTGACTGGCTGGACTCATGGGACTGATATCACTGGGGAACTGACAAGCTGATATGCTGATAGCTCTGAGAATGCTGATAGCAATGAATTACTTATGAATGATAGCACTGATAGCATGCTGTCAGTCAACTCAGATAGCTCAGCAAGGTCATTGATTTTGATAACTCAGAAAAAATGTAGGTTTGCTGATGTGCAAATTCTGCTACATATGTCTTCATCTGTATAGTTTTAAGTGGATTGTAACATCCATACAAGTTGATTTGCAAACGATTAGAGCTCCGTACATTGTTCTAAAGTTCGTGTGTAATTGTAATTGCAATGTAATTCTCCTGCAGTAAGCTTATCATATTTTGCCGTACTTCGATTTTCCCCCAGTATTAAGTGCGGGTTCGGAGCCCACAACACTTTCGCTGCATGGTACAACTATTTTCCAAAGTTGTGGTGTAATCATAAAGGCAATGTAAGCTCCTGTAGGAGACAAATCATATTCTGTTGTGCGGCCATTCTGGACCCACAAAAGTAATTTGGGTCGAAGGATGTACTAAGTACTCCGACTCTCCGAGTTACAAACATCACTTAGTGAAACACTTCTCGCTGGGCCTTGCCTTCTATT
Organism: Boletus reticuloceps; assembly: GCA_018397855.1. Taxonomy (NCBI): domain Eukaryota; kingdom Fungi; phylum Basidiomycota; class Agaricomycetes; order Boletales; family Boletaceae; genus Boletus; species Boletus reticuloceps. The sequence continues at coordinate 607,889 of JAGFBS010000023.1, forward strand.
CAACAGATAACCAAATCCTGGTCTACATCAAATGCCTCAGAATTTGAAGACCCCGTCGTCCTCCTCATCATCGTCCTTGTCCTTGTCCCCATTATCATTGTCGTCCTCATCCTCATCATCCTCATCATCCTTGTCCTCATCGTGGTCCTTGTCATCAGCCTCTCCCTCGTTCCTTGGTCCCTCTTCTGTGTGTCCCTCGTCAATCTCATTCATATCTTCGTCGCCGTCGTACGAGTCTGGTTTATCAGAAAGTATCGATGACACATTTTGTGTGGCAGAACTGGTGATGTTCGACGGTAGATTATATTGGGCAGTGTGTCCAACTCCGATACCTGCGTAACATGCAAATATATCACGGTCGGCAAAGCTATACAAAGTGTCAGAGTTATTGGAGTGTTACAGTAGAGGTACTCACATGTTGACATAGTATGCTGCCCAATTGTCATTAATATTCTCCTGCCGGGCAACTGATGGGCCATGACGCAGCAGTGAGTCAGTGCAACCATCTTCAAACACAAGGATTAAGTGACAAGAATGGAGAACGAGCGCTGGGTCGACGAATCCAAATGCAGCGCCTGTTTCCAAAGGGACAAACCCGATCTTTGGAAGGCGACCATACTTGAATCCCCAATGATAGCTGGGCACGACACCAAACCAGCGAACCCACAAAACCTCCATTGCCCGCTCAGTAGCAGCGTAATCAACCATGAAGATAAAGGCGCCTAAAACTTCTGCATACCAAAATGGATGGGTATTTGGACCGTCCTCACGGGAAAGTAGCATAACCGCAGAACCATTTCCTGGGTGCAATGTGTCCTGATCACAACGCATATTGTATGTCGTGTAATTTATTTATCTGTAAACGCTTCGGGTGACGGACTTTGTTGAGGCCATTGACAAATGGACTGTACTTCGTTCGTCATTGGAAAAAGTCTGCTCATCACCGTCGTATTCCCGATCCAGCAATCGGCTCAGGAGATGGTCCTTCAGCTTCGGGATGAAGTCCTAAAAACATTTGTCTGAACTGTTTCATTGATCTAAAAAGAACTGTGCTCACATGGAAAGCCGGGTTGTCAGGAGAGCTTTGGAGGAATTCCGCCAGGTTGAATATATTAGATGGGGAGTTGGATAGTCGATGATGGAGATTTGGTGGAAGCAAAGTGGCGCTGTTCTTGGCCAAGGCTGTGTCGCTCTCATCATGATTGTTAGATGGCGCGTAGATTTCATGTTGGCGCCGAACTCGGGTGTGTCGTCTTTCTTGCTTTGCGAGCTGCCCTGCTGGGTCCTTCTTGTTGGTTGATCAATAAAATCTTTTGATGAGTCGATGGGCGACCTCTCCCTGATGAGGACATTGAGTGGTCATTGTCATCAGGTCAGAAGCCATTGGGACTGCCTTACTATTTGGGTGGTATATGAATCCATTGTTCCGAGAAAGCGGATAGTGCGGGCATAATCTCCTAGGGCATGCATCTTGTAAGTGGCGAGGTTGAAAGACTTTGGGTGGGCACCAGAGGGATTGTGGCCGTGGGAATTTGAGGTGTTCAGTTTGCCATCTTTTCACTGCCAGTGTGCTGCCGTCTCAGAGGGTAACTCCATCGTTTTGAACACTACACATGTGAAGTCTCGAAACTTCCTAAGTTGTGAGCTGAGTTGTTGGGTAACTTCATCAAAAACGACAAGGGATTCATCGGTATGGAGTCGTGCCTTTGCAAATGCGTGCCACTGAGCGAGGCGAAAGAGGAGAATTCGTATTACATCATCATGTTCTGGAGGGAACAACCCCTCAAAAGCTGGAATTGCGCACTAAGTAGTAATCGTTATGCATTCAGATCATGAAATCTAAATCTTGTCTTACCTGGAGGATGTCCTCGAAGTGCCGAGCTACAGATTGACGAGCTTCAGCAACATTGGGAGGAAACCGCCGAATAGCGTCCTTCCCAAACTGAGGGTATTTGGTGAAATCTGAAGGAGATTAGATTTGCACATGATCATTAGGCTTAGGTAATATAGGCTCACCAATCATTGAGAATTGGTATCAACCTTGGGTCTACGGTGTGAAGTAGTCGGAGGAGGTGCTTGAAGACAGATTTGAATACACCCAGTTCAAATTCGTGCAAGAGGTCAACAACGAGGATGCGGTATATATTGCATCCCAACGATCCAAGTGTTTCTGCAAACACATTCTATTTGATACTAGTGAGACACGTATTCACGGATGCCAACAAATTCACTTACAAAAGTAGGAACTAGAGATTTTTCCTTGAGATGGGCCTCTGGAACTGAACCTTTGATTGGTGCCCCAGCATTGTAGATAGCGGCCCGTGCGGCGGCAACTTTGTCACGTAGATATGAATGTATTTTCGAGATCCTTTGGGACATATCGGATAGGAGGCTGAGGTGGTAAAAGTCGACTTTGGGGATAAGACCGTGGACAAGGACAGTTTTCTTTGTCCCAGATCGTGGCGAGAAGAACCCTACAGTTACTTAGTGAGTTTTTCATGTTCTGAAATGGACACGTACTTCTCAGGGTAGTCCGCCGAGTACGTAAATATCCGAGGGAAGACTCGTCGATACTTGCCATCGTAGCATTTGATGACGATACCATTTTTGTAGGCATCGACAAACTCGTCGTCGAGTAGTATATTCCATACAGCATGAAAGAGCTCACGTTTACAGTGAGCTAGGACGTCATTGAAGGTCTTCCTCTTTGATAGCATAGATACAAAATTCACTAAGGTTTCCGGTAACTAAATGTAATAGATCAGAACAATGGCTATGCGAGGTTACAAAAACTCACTGTTGGAATGAATGCGACAGGATGACATGCCCCCGAGTCTGGGCAAGCTCGAGTGTACTTTGATTGGTTCCCGAAAAATAGATATATGGGCCAAGCAGATGCGGTGCCGAACTGTGACAGACGTGTCACATCAGACCAGAGCATCAGCCCCACAATTTCATGTTCCAACTTGCACCCATCCTCTCGTCTTTGTTTCTGTATTTCATCGTGTGCGGTAATCCAAGCATCAGAGGTATATAATTCATCATACACGTGCTGTTCTTGACCTGACAGGGGGGACTTCCAAATACGCTTGAAGGGGGTGAGATGGAACCACTTCGTGGCCTTCTCAGCGAAGGCCACGCAGATTGTACCAGTCAGCGAGCGGTGGAAGAGCCCCGGGATCACGAACTCTTGTCCATTTCTGCCTGCCTGTCGTTCTCTCGTAGGCACTGAGATACTGACAGTAGATTCTTTCCAGGCGTCCTGGGCTAGATCTGGCATGCTATCCGACCCGTCTCTAGGAGCGTTCTCGGACTTGTCAAAGTGTTTCATTTCGGTGTGCGCATTGAATCCAACAAAGTCATTGCAATCGAAGTCCTCGGAATTGATCACCTCATGTACGAGGCGAGTGACTTCGGCCTCAGATTTTGTTCTGCTGCCCATCATCATCCATGTCATCAGCCGCCATGTACCCATCTTTTTCCATGGCCATGGAGGAGGCAGTGAGACACCTGGGGAAGACTCGCTGCTGGATGAAGGCTCGTGGGTCGTATTGGTGAGTTGATCAATCATCAGGAATGAATCAGGGTCGTAAGACGGACAGGTGGCGGTATTCACGTGCAATAGAAAATGCATTGAAGCACATGCAAAATGAGTCGAATACATGGAGAATTACGCGGGGTAGGATTGACTGGGGAGCAGCATCAGATGGCTCGGATGCAGCATCTGAGCCTGAGCTAGGCAAATACGGAAGAGATGGCTCTGGGAGCACGTCCCTGAACCGTGCAGGCAATCGCCTTGAACGCGCAGGCCGACCCAAATTTCATAGAGCACTGGGAGTGCTCTCGGGAAGTGATCCTGACTCTCCAGAAGACGCCAGAGGATTGCTATATGTGGCCACTGCCGGAGTACTGCTGCCGGGATTGGGGATGGTACGGTCCTCAACAGGGGGGAGCACAGGAGATCTGAGTCATAGGACTTCGTCTTGGGGGCTGGCACTGGCAGTGGAGTCGGCTACTGACTCATTGGCTTGAACATTCTGTTGGCATTGTCAAAGTAAGACGCGACACATCAAACATGAGTTTGCTAGCATTCACCTGGTCTAGCTTTGCCCTTTTGGAAGCCAGATCGATTGCTGTGTCGAATAGTAGCGGATGTTTGCACTGAAGATTGGCTCTGGCAATGGATCCCTGCTTATAGTGTGTACAGCTCAAGCGATGGCGGAGAAGACCACCAGTTGAATCGAACGTTCGTCCACATGATGATTCCCCACATTGGAAGCGGCCAGCATGCATCAGAGACATCATCAAGAGTCCTGTAAATACTATGACTGCAAGTAAGTGTTTTACGTGCATCTATGGGCAACCCACCGCTGGCAGGAAGTGGGGAATTGGAGTTGGACGAGTCCGGGCTCGTTTGATTGCAGCCATATTCAGTGGGACTCCGGATCTGAGTCAAACCCTCACCGTCAACCCTGCACCGTGACAGTGATACGGAATCACAAGACCATAAAGTTTGGGCGCAAAGTCGAAAAAACCCGCTTACTTCATTGGACAGCCTTACCAGGTGACACTTTGTTCCGTGCCACTCACCCAAATCTCTGGAATCAATTCACTTGTAGTGTTAGGGTCAGGTAAGTTTGGTCATCCTTGACGTAAGTAATACATAGTACCCCAGAGAGCTGATTTCCCCGCACAAGCAGGTTACGCAGGGTACCAAGAAGTCCCTCATAACATGCTCGAATCTTGGACGTATTGCAGGGTGCCATGTCCTGCGATGATGCTGCGCAACACCAACCGGATTCCGGAAGTCAAGACTTGCATGAAGCCAGTTGTCCCTCTTCAACCTCTGGCCGGCGCTACTCCTCTGCTCACAGCTCGCGATCATCATCATTCAATGCGAGTGTGGCAGAAATTATTCTTGGGCTCTTTCGGCAAGAGGACAACATCACCCACATTGGACCTAGTTACTATGATGAAGACGATCCCACTGTATGAGAAGCGCTCATACTCCAGCATGCGCGGAACCCAGACTCCTGGGTCAGCAAGTCGTTAGCACAACCAGATCTTTGGAAAGATGAACTTGAATGCAAGGCAAGCATTTGAGGTTCAGTTCCTTTCAGGTTTCTGAACACAAATGACAGAGTGATCAAGAGAAAGGTCTCAATGCCAAACAATCGCGATCAGAATCACCAACAGATGCCAAAGAAGACTCAGATGTAAGTGATATAGGGGACTTGACCATCAATTCGGCGGAGTATATTCTAACATTGATGAACAGGACTCCGAGCTCAGAGAAAGTGAAAGGAAACTGCAGAAGTCCAACAAGACTCGTGATGTTGCTGATTCGCGCAGAGAACTGGTGAGTTTTCAGTGACAGCGACTGAAACATTGTTTAATGAAATGGCAGCGCTGGGAGGAAAGCCCAGGCCAGTCTGTTAGTATTGCTACATCTCATTCACGGTGCTGATCGACTGGAGATTAGCATAATACATGTACTTTACAACCGACCAATCGATCTGCTCAGGTGTCACTAGCCGCACAGCCTCTGAATTGAACACATAGAGAGGTGGAAAGTGCAATTGGTGCTCGAGGTTGCCTTTGGAGGTGGAGTTGACAGTGCTGACTTCGTGGCAGAGGAGTGGCGATAAAAATGGGGTCAGTAAGTCACGGTGAGAGACTACCCAGACCCGCGCCGTTACCTTCCTCTTGTAGATCGGCCTCTATTAGGACCCTAGGAATATGTCATAAATCGTCTATGTAAGTTCTGGATAAAGGACCAAGCCATGATTTAGTTTGTCAGGGAAGGCGGAGAAGTTTCAAAGCAGGTACTGCCTCGATTATTGACCTGGAACTTACTGATATACATTGCCTCAGTACCGTGGCCCTTTCCCCACCAGACCACGACATGCATGCCTTGGATCCTGACTCTAATTCGGATTCTCGCTCAGACACCTCATCGGTGGGATTGTCATATCCTGACAACTCGGAGTCCTACGATGACAATGAAAAGTTGGATCTGCCATGATGGGGAGGCTTTGGTCAAGGTGCCCCATTTGACGAAACCACTGGCTGCTACATGTACAGCCTGATAGGAGTGCCCGTGGTGCCATATTTCACCATTGTGGAGCGCCAGTGTCCTCAAAACATTTGATGAAGAAACCCTGGTATTTTTCATGAGTACAATTTGTCTCCAAATTACTCACCAACATAGTCTGGCAGTGCAATTCCCTCCCACCGCTTGAACACGGTGGTGGAGGATGCAGTGCTCACTGAGTCTCAGGATGCCACGACTGATCGCCCGAGCTTGAAGAGAAGGTGATTGGGCGAGAACAATACCCCAGAGGTGTGCATCAGTATCATACACGTGAGATGTACTGAAGTGAAGATATTGAACTAGACGCCCCACCGTGGCTTCGGGGGATTGTTGACCAACTTGAATACCACTGATCATGCAGAATCAGTACCTAGTATCCAGGCCCTGCAACCGAAGAAGCAACGGCATCTCCGATCCCCATTCAACGTCTTTGGACCATGGACCACTCCTAAAGATCCTGAGAACCACTGGGAAGAGGTGTTCAAGGAATTAAGTCGAGCTGTAAAGGAACAAACCAAGGTTCTTGCGGAAATATTGGAAGTACTGTGAGAGAGGCGCACTGATTGAATATGTAGTACGTTGGAGTAGATAGGAATCATCATAGTGTTTGAAACATGTACAACATACATACATACTGTACCTACAAGACATCGAGAACATGTTTAACTGGAGTGACGACCAGAAAGTGGATGACTGTTCGGGAGCATGAGCCGACGGGCAAGGGTTAGTACATATGATTTCCAAATGCGACAGTTTCACCATACCATCATTACTTGCGCGGCGCGCGCTATGTGGGGTCGGTGATCGGATTTTTTAGCCTCGGTACTTTTGCTAAACCACATCCAGAGCTTATTGATTATCAGTGATGACGCGATCAGACGTGCCCCTCAACTCTTCCAAGTACTTCACCTTGATCATAGAGGAGCTACACTGGAGCCTGAGATCCACCAGTACGTCGGACTACATTATCATGTTCTCACATGTCTGCTGGGCCAGGCTGCTCAACCATGCATTCCCAACTGGTCCAGGAGCCTCCATGTTGAACCTAAATTTCGTTCCGACCCTTAGGGACGTGGTGGTCGAGTGTTCCCCGCCCAACAGAGAATGGAGAAAATTATGTTCCAAGAACTTTGTTGCTCAGCAAAATGTGAAGGTATGGCACCACTCTCCACCTGACATGCATCTGTTCTTGCGCTCACCCGTGTTTGGTTTCCTTTTTTCGCTTTCTTTTTGTCTTTTTCCCTTTTGAAATCCACAGGCGGGCTGCCGGACCTAGCATAATTCCTTCAGGATAATCACCAGCATCTTGCAGTCATCGACCTGGAACAACTTTTCGCTCGTTATAAGAACGTGAAGCAAGCACTCAGCCCAGAACAATGGACAACCACCCCACTTCTGCTCATACAACAGACCCCGTTCTTCCTGACGCTTCCATTTCTGCATTGAAGCAGCGCATTGCTGCACTCGAAGAAGAAAATGTGCAGCTCACTAGCAAGATATCTTGCTCCCCGTAAGTCAACCACTTATCAAATTTGATCGCATGTCTGATCACCGCTGCCAACAGCATCCACTCATGGACACGGGAGGGACGTGCCATCCGTCGTCTGGTTAACCTCATAGATCCCATGATGGACCTAATTGTGGAGTATGATTGGTGCCTCGAGTTAGCGGGGGGCAACAAGAACCTCGAACTTGTCGAGTCCACTGCTGAGTAAGCGTCCAATGACTTTTAAGGTTTTACACTTAAGGGTTTATGTATCTAATAGGCAGAATCGTGCCTTCCAATCTTTCAAGAAGCTTATAATCTGGTGTCCATCGCTAAAGAGGACCATGCAGGTTCCCATTGAGCTTACTCTAGCTTGCAACCAGGTAAGTCAAAACGACATCTATCCCAGGAATTCTCTCATGTAGCCTGTGTTGCAGTTGAAGAGAGGTGCGGATGGTGCTCGCGGAGACGACACAAACATTTTGAAGTTCTCAGTCGCCACCTGGTTGAATGAGCAGCAACCGCCTCCTTGTCCACTTCTCCTTGCTGATGACAAGCGAGGCCAAGGATTCAACCATGACCTTACAGGTAGTCTTTTGTGCCCAGTCGACTTCAATTGGCTTGATGTGCCGTACATTCCTTTCCCATTTTGTTTCCATGTCTCTAACTGTTTCCTAAGGACTTGATACGCAATCCACGATTATCACCCAAATTATGCCATAACTGCCCACATGTGGCCCAGGTTCTTGTACGCTCGAGGGCATTACAATCCTGAGAATCTGTCCAATGGATTGCTTAAAGGGGAAATACTTGTTAGGGTATGTTCTATGTGCTTTCAACATATTTCAATTACTATAGTACTTACTCTGCTTTCAGGCATTTCATTGCATTTTTACTTCTCCTACTTCGTCTTGTGAAGAAGTTAACATAGACAGTGATGCCGCCGAGCTGAATAGGCCGCCTGAGAAGAAGTGGCACACTCATTGCAATGTCGCTGGCCTCCTCAAGATGCGATCTGTAGAGCCTCGTGCGATCGCATACGTTGCTGTTCAAGCGAGTTTTTTGTAACGTTCACTTGGTACATTCATCTAACAGTTGAACTTCAGCTTTGCTTTGCCCTGTCTGGCTGCACGTTTTGGGCCATCAAGGACAATAACTTTGATTACGAGATTTTCTACCACAACATCGTTGACTGGTTTGAGCTCCCTGCATCAGCTGCTGGGTTGAGGGAGATCGAGAAACATCTTCGCTGGTGGAACAGGTAAGTTGGGAATCTCACCAATATTGAAGATTGTTTACATTATGTCAAATTAGGATGGTCTTTGGTCGCTGCTATGCCTCGACTCTCGAACCCCAGGACATTTCAGCATTATCCATCGCTCATTCCAGGGCGTAACATCTGACATCCCCCCACGATTGAGCGCGTAACATCTGACATCCCCCCACGATTGAGCGCGTTGTCCTGACATCCCCGCTCTACTGTGTACTTGACATGTGCCATCATGTGCATGTTGTATTCGTGACTCTGCTGCTGACATACTACCGGAAAACCAAGTATTATCATATGACTACATCACTACAATACAATAGTAATCATACCAGTAGATACCATCTAAATGACTGCTTGTGCACATTAATGTCGATCATGACTTCTCCTAGTTGATTGAATGCTCCGCGGATTCGGCTGTCCACATGGCGAAATTGCTGTACTACACATGGCTTGCAATCTCCAAGGTCCTTCTACACCATGGGTATGACTGCAACAGATTTGAAATCCATGCTATTAATCTACAGAGCTGTGAGATAGCTACCAGAATATGTGACATTGCCCGTGAGCACGAAAATGGGTAAATAGGAAAACGCCCTTGTCGCCTTTCAGGTCTATAGGCTCGGTGTGCAGGAATGCCTGAAAGGGCAATCACAATCAATCTGGCACCAATCAGCAACCGTAGACGAGAATGTAGGACCTTGCGAAATGTAACTCGAATTCAAAGCCATTGCCCATTGGAAAGGTAAGTGTGAGCGGCTCGCAAGGTAATGTAATCTAAGTATGATTGCATCATGTGTTACATATCGCGTTCATATCCCTAAACTACCAGCATATTCGTGCGATTGACAGAGGAGGATAGCGATCTATGTGCTTACATCAAGTTGTCATACCTGTTGGCATATTGTGTTCGATTACGCTCATTTCGCGGATGACAACTCAAATCTATTGTATTCTCAATAAATTCGGGTTTCAGTGGTGTCGGAAAAGCATTGGATATGATGTCCGGGAGACTTGCCAAAATGCTATGGGGTTGGTGGATTTGGGAATTTGGACGTCGAGGTATGCTTGCAACTCTGATTGAACACTGACTGGTGTTGTTGTAGATTCAGCGGGATCAGGATCCACGGCGTCATGCATTGTGATCCCATAACGTTCGGCAAGGGACTGTAGCTGACGGGGCTTCCTGGGTGGAGGTGCTTGAGCGTCTGTATTGCCTTGAGGTTGGGACTGTCTGGCCACCGTTTCAAACTGAGCACGGTATTCTGTCATCTGTAATGAATGTATGGAGCCGGCAGGAGCCACAACAAACATCATGAATTGCCCGAATGACACATCAACAATATACGTACCATCTGTATGACTATTGCTCGCGCCCTGGTCTTCTGTTCAGATTCCCAGTTCGTCATGATATGAGAAAGCCGGATATTTGGATTGACCACTAAGTTGCAATGATCAACGATGATCATCATCAGAACTTGGAACTTGGGTCACTTACACATCGCGATAATGTAGGCATTTGTACGGCCCAAGCGATCGTAGTACTTGTTGGCACACAGCAATCCAGGATGAATAAAGGGTCCGCAGCGTGGGACGACCTTGGACAAGCGCTTTCACTGACCAATGAATTTTTCAAAGACCAGGACCACTGCACCAAGCATAGGTAGACTTTCTGATGTAACGGAACGCTGTGAAAGATAGGAAATCTACAATGATAACAATCCATCAGTATGCAGTCGCCCGATCTAGCAAAGACACAAAAGTACGTACCTCGAGGACTAATTCCATGTCATGGAGTATCAGCCACTCTATCAGACTAAGCTTGAAATGAATGATGTCACGCTGGGTTGGTAGTTTGAAAAATTGGTCAAGCGGCTGTACTCAGCTTGTTAGACAGTCATAGCAAAAAAAGATAGACATACTGGGTGCATCTCGCGAAGGTGGTTGGTCATCAAGTAGATGGAGTCCCACCGCGACTTGACATCCAGGATAAGTTGCTTCTCGGAAATGTCGACGTGTTTGCCATCGGGATCCAGCCAAATCCCCATCTCATTGCCGTTCCTGATGGTACTGTGAAATGCTTGCCGACGGAGGTGTGATGCGCGCACACAGCGAGAAACGTTACGACCACGCTTGATAGGGTCTTGTTTGAGTCCTTCAATATAAGCTCCCTTGTCAATGTCATTCCCGAGATCGTCGACCCATGCTTCTGCAACAATGGAGTGGAAATCTGCAACTTTGTAGTTGTCTGTGACATGTTTTGCACACGTGTTGAGAAGGTGAGGTAAACAAATGATTCGGTGGTCAGTGGCGTTGAAATCTACCCCACGTGATGCAAGAAGTGTGGCGAGATGTCTCATTGCCACATCATGATTTGCAGCGCCATCGAGTGTGAAGTGTCCAACCTAACAAGTTCGAGTTAGTTATGGTCATTGGGGTCAGGTAAAGTGAGATACGTACTTTGTGTATTATTTTTGCTCGATCAAGAAGGAGAAAAATCTTCTCCGCTATGATTTCACCGGTATGACTCTCAGGCAAATAATGGAACGCGATGAGTGCAGCCTTGAGATGTAGTGTTGATGTCTTCGGTGACTCACCGATCCAATGTGCTGTGATAGCCATGAATGGCCTACGGGCATTGTCAGACCAGATGTCTGTGGTACATGATATCCTACCAAGTGCGTTCTACAGCACATGCACAGTGACACACTCCATAAGCTCCAATAAATGTGATCGCCTTGTGAAACACTTTCCCGAAGGTCCTCTCTCAATACCTGAAAATACTCCCTCCATGCCTGAAGGATGAGCTCGCGCGTTTTGGTTCGTCTGGGTATGTCTGAGTCTCGAAGGCCAGGCCAAAGTAACAGTAGGAGTTTTCTAAACTCTGGGCATTCGACGACATTGATAGACTGGGACAGGTGTCAGAACAACATGGATATAGAAAAAAATAAAGTGTACTTGGTCATCGGCGACGATGAAGTCCACTAGGTAACGTTGCAACGTTGCTGTGGAGTACTCTGGTAAACCATCATGGCACGAATCTGATGGTTCCCTGCACACAAGCCGGGGCCAGAGATCGCCTGGTGCAGGCTCAGGAGGGGGTGGTAATTTACAAATCAAAACCCCAGGCTTCATGAGAGTTTCACGTAGCGTCCTGAAGGTGTATCCCATACCAAATGCAAGATTGATGCTCTTGAGGAAGATTGCCCAGTTTCGCTTCTCGGCTTGTTCGAGGTATTTGAGGATATGGAACTTCTCCACATGCAAACGAAGGCCAGAATTGCCGGTGTTGGCGCTGTAAACAAATTTGTGGTTGGGTGGGAAGTTCTTGGGGTCCTGATTCTTCGAATCCCTACAAGGATGGTTAGTTTGAGGAGCTGGCTGTGGATGTGTATCTTACCTGCACAATAAGCACATTGATGACTCCTTTGCACATTTCTCAAAAATGTAGTGAATGTCGAGTGCTCGTCCACTCGACTGTGCTGACTCAAGTGGGTCGGTAGGATCATTTATAGGAGCCCATGTAGTGGACATGCACTAGAAGCTCGACCAGCCCGTCATGTAAATCACCTAAGGTTTTCGGATGACCCCACCCCGGGCCTGGGGTGTTTCTCCAGTGACAATGATGATGCATACTGTGTGTCGGGCCCATCTGGGGGTCTTATTAACATCTCCGACAACATATATCGGGCCCATCTAAGGGTGATAGACACATCACCGAGAAGGTATGTCAGGCCTGTCTGCCATCTGATGTACATCGCCGAGAGAGTAGGTCGGGCCCGTCTTGGGGGCATACATATGTACATCACCGAGAGAGTGGGTCGGGCCCATCTGAGGGACATGTATACTTCACCGATAAAGTCAGTCGGGCCTATCTGAGAGTGATGCATACATTACCGAGAGAATGGGTCGGGCCAATCTGAGGGACATGTGCACATCACCGAGAGAGTGGGTCGGGCCCATCTGAGGGACATGTGCACATCACCGAGAGAGTGGGTCGGGCCCATCTGAGGGACATGCATACATCACCGAGAGAATGGGTCAGGCCCATCTGAGGGACAGGTATACATCACCGAGAGAGTCAGTCGGGCCGATCTGAGAGTCATGTATATATCACCGAGAGAATGGGTCAGGCCCGTCTGAGGGACATGTGCACATCACTGAGAAAGTCAGTCGGGCCAATCTAAGGGACATATATACATGACCGAGAGAGTGGGTTGGGCCCATCTGAGGGATATGCATACATCACCGAGAGAATGGGTCGGGCCCATGTCAGGGCTATCTATGGACCACCAAGAAAGTCAGTTGGGCCAATCTGAGGGACATGCATACATCACCGAGAGAATGGGTCAGGCCCATGTGAGGGCTATATGCACATCACCAAGAAGGTCAGTCAGGCCAACCTGACAGTCATGCATATGCCATTGGTACATCTCCGAGAGAGTACACTGGGCCCATCTGGGGAACAAGTAAACATCTCCGAGACAGTAGGTCGGGCCTGTCTAGGGGCCATGGGGACATCTCCGAGAGAGTAGGGCAGGCCTGTCTGAGGGCCATTGGTGAATCTCCGAGACAGTACACCGGGCCTGTCTAGGGGCCATGGGGACATCACCAAGAGAGTAGGGCGGGCCTGTCTGAGGGCCATCAGTGAATCTCCGAGACAGTACACCCGGCCTATCTAGGGGCCATGGGAACATCTCCGAGAGAGTAGGGCGGGCCTGTCTGAGGGCCATCGGTGAATCTCCAAGACAGTACACTGGGCCTGTCTGGGGAACATGGGAACATCTCCGAGAGAGTAAGTCGGGCCTGTCTAGGGGCCATGGGGACATCTCCGAGAGAGTAGGGCGGGCCTGTCTGAGGGCCATTGGTGAATCTCCGAGACAGTACACCAGGCCTATCTAGGGGCCATGGGGACATCTCCGAGAGAGTAGGGCGGGCCTGTCTGAGGGCCATAGGTACATCTCCGAGACAGTACACCGGGCCCATCTGGGAAACATGGGAACATCTCCGAGACAGTAGGTCAGGCCTGTCTGAGGGCCATCGGTACATCTCCGAGACAGTACACTGGGCCCATCTGGGAAACATGGGAACATCTCCGAGACAGTAGGTCGGGCCTGTCTGATGGCCATGGGGACATCTCTGAGAGAGTAGGATGGGCCTGTCTGAGGGCCATCGGTACATCTCCGAGACAGTACACCAGGCCCCTCTGGGAAAGACAGGAACATCTCCAAGAGAGTAGGTCAGGCCCATCTAGAAACCATGGATATGATATGTTCCGTAGAAGGTGGAATATGGTGATTCTGACCTGCCGAGCCGATTTGTATCGGCATTTACCATCGGGGACATTATCTATTAGCCGGTGACACTTGCATTCAACAGTAATTACAGATATATAATGTCTAACATACATAGAAACACCTAGAAGGTGAAATATGGGGATTCCAGCTTTTGGGGCTTTCTGTGCCTGCCGAGCCGATTTGGATCGGCTGATACCATCGGTGGCTGTGTGGATTCACCGGTGACACTTCCATTGAATAGTCATTACAAGTTTAGAATGACTACTTAAGGCAAAAACACCTAGGAGGCGAAATACAAAGATTCTAGCTTTTGGGGTTATCTGTCCCTACCAAGCCGATTTGGATCGCCCGATACCATCGGTGGCTGTGTGGATTCACCGGTGACACTTCCATTGAATAGTAATTACAGGTTTAGCATGTCTACTTAAGGAGAAAACACCTAGGAGGTGAAATACAGAGATTCTGGCTTTCAGGGTTGTCTGTGCCTGCCAAGCCGATTTGTATCGCCCGATACCATCTGTGGCTGTGTGGATTCACCGGTGACACTTGCATTGAATAGTAATTACAGGTTTAGAATGTCTACTTAAGGAGAAAACACCTAGGAGGTGAGATACAGAGATTCCGGCTTTCGGGGTTGTCTGTGCCTGCCAAGCCGATTTGTATTGGCCAATACCATCGGTGGCTGTGTCGAGTCACTGGTCAAACTTGCATTCAATAGTAATTACAGGTATATGATGTCTGCCATACATGGAAATAAATAGCAGGCGAAATATGGAGCTTCTGGCTTTCGGGGCTTACTGTGCCTGCCAAGCTGATGTGTATCGGCCTATACTGTGCAGATCCACCGGTGACACTTGCATTCAATAGTCATTACAGGTATATAATGTCTACCATACATAGAAACACCTAGAAGGTGAAATATGGGGATTCTGGCTTTTGGGGCTTTCTGTAGCTGCTGAGTATGATGCTCAAGTAAACTAAAATCACTATTGTGAGATTTAAAGGACCTAAAGTAGGTGGAACACTCCTCAACATTAGCATGGTAGTCTCAGCCACAAGTCACCATGCAGATATAAAGCTAATATATGAAATTGAAGTAATTTTTACCTTGAGTATATTCCTAGTAGTTCCTATGTATAGTAGACATTGTATACTTGTAGGTACCATTGAATGCGAGTGCAGCTGGGTAATATATGATTTCACAGACTGTATGAGTCAGCCCAAATGAACTCAGCAGCCAGAGAGAATCCCAAAAAGTGAAACTTCCATATGGCATCTCCTGTATGTATTCATCTTAGGTAGACATTATATAATTGTAATTACCATTGCGTGTGGGTATTAGTGGTCAATATACAATGCCATCAATGGTAGGAGCTGATACACAAGCCTAAAAGGTGGAATCTCCATATTTCACCTACTATGTGTTTGTACCTTAGATAGATATCATATACCTGTAATTACTATTGATTGCAAGTGTCATAGTGGACAATGTCACCGATTATATAAGCCAATTCAAATCGGCTTGGCAGGAAATCCAGAATCTCTGTATTTCACTTCCTACATGTTTTCACCTTAGGTAGACATTGTATATCTGTACTTACTATTGAATGCAAGTTTGATCGGTGAGTCTATACAGCCACCGATGGTATCGGCCGATACAAATCGGCTCGGCAGGCACAGAAAACCCCGAAAGTCAGAATCTCTGTTTATGTGTTTTCTCCTTAGGTAGACATTCTAAACATGTAATTACTATTAAATGGAAGTGTCACCGGTGAATCCACACAGCCACTGATGGTATCGGCCGATACAAAACGGCTCGGCAGGCACAGACAACCCCGAAAGCCGGAATCTCTGTATCTCACCTCCTAGGTGTTTTCTCCTTAAGTAGACATTCTAAACCTGTAATTACTATTCAATGCAAGTGTCACCGGTGAATCCACACAGCCACAGATGGTATCGGGCGATACAAATCGGCTTGGCAGGCACAGACAACCCTGAAAGCCAGAATCTCTGTATTTCACCTCCTAGGTGTTTTCTCCTTAAGTAGACATGCTAAACCTGTAATTACTATTCAATGGAAGTGTCACCGGTGAATCCACACAGCCACCGATGGTATCGGGCGATCCAAATCGGCTTGGTAGGGACAGATAACCCCAAAAGCTAGAATCTTTGTATTTCGCCTCCTAGGTGTTTTTGCCTTAAGTAGTCATTCTAAACTTGTAATGACTATTCAATGGAAGTGTCACCGGTGAATCCACACAGCCACCGATGGTATCAGCCGATCCAAATCGGCTCGGCAGGCACAGAAAGCCCCAAAAGCTGGAATCCCCATATTTCACCTTCTAGGTGTTTCTATGTATGTTAGACATTATATATCTGTAATTACTGTTGAATGCAAGTGTCACCGGCTAATAGATAATGTCCCCGATGGTAAATGCCGATACAAATCGGCTCGGCAGGTCAGAATCACCATATTCCACTTCTACGGAACATATCATATCCATGGTTTCTAGATGGGCCTGACCTACTCTCTTGGAGATGTTCCTGTCTTTCCAGAGGGGGCCTGGTGTACTGTCTCGGAGATGTACCGATGGCCCTCAGACAGGCCCATCCTACTCTCTCAGAGATGTCCCCATGGCCATCAGACAGGCCCGACCTACTGTCTCGGAGATGTTCCATGTTTCCCAGATGGGCCCAGTGTACTGTCTCCGGAGATGTACCGATTGCCATCAGACAGGCCGCCTACTCTCTTGGAGAGGTCCCCATGGCCATCAGACAAAGCCCGCTACTCCTCGCGAAGATGTTCCCATGTTCCCTAGACAGGCCCGGTGTACTCTCTCGGAGATGTCCTCATGGCCATCAGACAGGCCCGGTGTACTCTCTCAGAGATGCCCCCATGGCCATCAGACAGGCCCGCCCTACGCTCTCTCGGAGATGCCCCCATGGCCATCAGACAGACCCGCCCTACTGTCTCAGAGATGTCCCCATGGCCCCTAGACAGGCCGGTTGTACTCTCTCGGAGATGTCCCAAATGGCCTCAGCCAGGCCCGACATACTGTCTAGGAGAGTCCCCATGTTCCCCAATGGGCCAGTACTCTCTCGGAGATGTACCACAGACATCAGACGACCGACCTATTCTCTCAGAGATGTTCCCATGTTCCCCAAATGGGCCTGGTGCACTCTCTCAGAGATGTCCCCATGGCCCCTATACAGGCCCGACCTACTGTCTCTGAGATGTTCCCATGTTCCCCAAATTGGCCCGGTGCACTCTCTTGGAGATGTCCCCATGGCCTCTATACAGGCCCGACCTACTGTCTCGGAGATGTTCCCCTGTTCCCCAGATGGGCCTGGTGCACTCTCTCGGAGATATCCCCATGGCCCTCAGACAGGCCCGACCTACTCTTTTAGGGATGTACTACCCATGGCCCTTAGATGGGCCCAACCTACTCTCTCGGAGATGTACTCATGGCCATTCTGTAACGGGCCCACCATGGGGTCACCCGAAAACATTGGCTTATTTCCCAGCAGGCTGTCCGAAAAGCTCTGTACAGTGTCACTACATTATGTGTTTATAGAGTTTGTCGTGTGCAGTGTATCCTGTGGGGTGCTGCGAGGCACTCTAGCCCGAGGGATCTGTGGTTCAGGGTCATCGTCATTGTCGTCATTGTCAAGGTCCTGATCCAACCCAGCATCTATATCAATAAACTCGAATTGCTGTGGGCCTCCTCCCAGTGGGGGCAGGTTTGGGAGGCACTGAGTGGCGGTGGGCCTAGCTCCGACAGGTCCAAAGGTGGGTTGCATAGCATTAGGCCCGCTGTAGTGGGTATGTTGAGGTCCTTGGGCAGGTCTAGTAGGTTGTACAGGCCGAGCAGCCTCATCGTTGTCGTCCTCCTCTTGAATGTACCTTCGTGGTGGACAACGAGCGCGAGGACCATGTTGTACAGGCTCCCCTTGAACGGGGGAAGGGCCAGAGGGGTGTGGGATAGTTGGGGTGTTGGGGGGAATAACTACCTGTTCTACCTCGGTACGACGGCGAGGAGGCATGGCACCACTGCCCAGTGCCGTTGGATCTATTTTGCTTATATGTCAGTAACCCAGTCATTGCCGAACATGCTAGATCATGGTGATTAGTCTCGAAACCTTGTGGTCCAAAAGGCGAGGCATCTGCTATCGACGAAACATTCACAAACAACAGTTTTCATTACATACATACAAGAAAAAAACACATGGCGGCAAGTAGCATATCAAAGGGGTGCTCCACTTTGAGTTCGTAATGTGATGGTGACGAATGATAGGCTCCAAGGCCTAGTCCCCAGATCCTGGCTCGGGATCTCAACCGCACCTCACTGGCCACCGGTGAAGCACTTGTTGCCAGGGCTACTGAGCCCCGAAGTGGGATTTGAGGAGGGAGTATCCGTATAAGAGCGTTTCTTTCCCCGAAACAAACACTTGTACCATCGCATATACCTATCATGAGCAGTTATGGTCCTTGCATCGAGAAGCACGGTGCTGAAATGATCCCATGAGTTGGGGAGCGTAATGGATTGACTGAGACCGGTAATATGTGGGTCTTCATCACTACGGGCAGCCGCCTCCTCGCAAAAGCGGATCAGGTAAGCTCTGATCAGGTCAAGCCCTTTGTTCACGACCACCTTTACATGCTCCATGTCCTTCCCTTTCCCTGGGAGGACCTGTTATTCGTTAGACAATGAGTGGACATGGATCTGAAGTAAACATACACCGTGAGCACTCCAATCCGTTTGCTCAATGTTCTCGGGATTGATCGCAAATTTACCATCATCGAATTCTCCGTTATCGGCCGGTTGTTTCAACCAGACATAGTAGTTGACGTGGTCGATGGAACACCAAATATGTCCACAAATGACGATGGGAGACGTAAAAGATTCTACGACGGTCAGCGATTCAGGCTGCGGGTTAGCCATCCCTATGAATTCTTCCAACTCAAGAGGATCTGCATCTTGTTTGAACCTCTCCCATGCATGAGAACCTTCTACAGGAAACTGGTGTGCGGGCTTCTCGTCGATGAGGATGACCACCACCATAAGAACCTCGGGACGGGCAGTGACCAATGCCTTGACCTTGTTGAATACACTAGTGGCAGTTTGGGAGAAAGCGGTTTCTAGAATAAACAGATTTCGACAGATCTTCTGGTTCTTCAGGGTAGAGAAGAGAAGAGTGAGGTCAGGTATTGCGGAAATTGAGTCTCCTTCAAGGTTGGTGTTTGCCATGACGTGAACACGAATGAGTGATCGGGGGTAGTCTAATTGCTGAAACTGAACAAGTAAGGCTTGGAATTCGGCTACGGGTGCCTCATGGATGGCGCTCACCAATTGGACGATAAGAAGCTTCATATCTACCAGATATGTCAATCTACATAGAGTAAGTATTTTAAGCAGTGAATGAAGTGAACGACTCGCCTTGGGACTCTCATCAGCCTGTGTGACCGTTCCTCAATCAGAGAGGCGAGAGTTAAGTATTCATTGTGGGTTACGCCAGCAAACTCCTGTAGCACAGTGAGTCGTGATGTCGCAATCAGCATAAGTAAACCCGGCCCACTGCCACTCACCTGGGCCTCTTTATCAAGCTCTGTTTCAATGGCATTGAGTACCTTCTTGACTAGAGCTACACAAAATGAATCAGAATAGACGATATACTGGCACACTTCACTTACAAGTGTATTTCCCCACACAGATCTCGTGTGCCTGTAGAGCATCCTTGGTCGTCGTGCATGGCAGTCGCTTGATTGTGGTGCCTGGAATGATGGTGTCTACATCTCCGGCTTCTGACCACTGAGATTGCTGTGGTGGTGAGTCAGGTAGTGTGGAAGCGGGAGTGGCTGCACCAGCTGTAGCTACTTGACCCACGTTGTCCCTGCATGGTTCAGGAGCTTCGGGTCCAATCTTTCTCTGTGACAGCCAGCCTCGTTGAGTGATCGCTAATTCTTGTGGAGAGGGCGGGGTTAGGAAAGGTTGCAATGGACCCAAGCGACTAAGGGACCTCGAGGTACTTGTAGAGTTACTAGTGACTGAGAGACCCTAGATACTAAGGAGTCACTGAAAGGGGTGGACACTAAAAACTTACCTGGGGATTGGGTGAGTAAATGTGAACGGAAGCGACATAGGAGCTGCGGCTGGAGACAGCGCCCGATACTGACATCGTACGAGGTGGGATCAATCTGTCATATTGTCACCGGCTCTTTAGCCCATACTTACGAACTATCGCTGCAGTGCTGCCCAATGGTTATTGGGATTTGATGTCAGCTGTCAACGAAGAGGGTCTACGGGGGACTGGCCCCAATTCACACGAACATTGTTCCAGCTAACCAACGAGGACAGCGGGACCTGTGGGGTTGATGCCCATATCCGAGGGTTTCCAGTACAGTTTCGGTTCGTTGCTTCCCTTCTGTCTGCCCTGCAACACCTGCTGACCATTCTCCTCCATGATCTGTGACCGCGATGTTGTTCTTACAGGATATAGAGTGCTAGATTTGCTAGGGGAAAATCCTATGCAATCAATCCTCCAGGCCCAATCTAGTTATAAGCTGGTGATAGGACAACTCTATCTACCAGATCAAACAGAAGATAGTATATATATAAAAAAAGGGGAAAACTTGTCTACTGAATGAGTAGGAAACTTAACTAATTGGATCCCTGGTTGTTCTTCCTTTCCTGATGGTTAGTCAAGGGTAAAAGGGTTGGCTTCGTTCCTAGCTAATATGGGTTCTTAAAGGAAATAAGGAATATGTAGACTATTCCTATTGTTACTGGCTAACGGGTTGCTAGAGTTACTAGCGATAGATACGTACTGAATCGTATTCTAGTTGTGTAAGGATTCTTAAAGCTAATGGTTTAGCTGTTAAGGGTGTGAATAGACTATCTTGTATAGTAGTATATGGGTGTGCTAATATGAGTTGTTTGGTTATGTGTACCAAATTATAGGCTTTGCCGTGTATATACGCCTATTTGAAGAGTAGCTAGATTCCTGGGAATCTGTGGTGGCTGTGTATGATGTAATGTGTAGGATATTTCCTAAAGGGGTCACTCAGTTCTCACACAATATGTGTTGTTTACAACCTTATTTATTGGGAAACTGGAGTGGAATGTATGTCAGCAAGATCACTGTGTGTAGCAGGTACTAAGTATTCCTAAACTAGATTTGCTTAGGTTACAGTTGGCAGTGTATTTGCCCACTTAGTAATAGCTTAGGTAAGAGTAGCTGTGTTAGCTGCCTCTTTTGGTAGTGTTTTCTGCTAAGTACTAGCTACCAAGTATGTAGAGATTTAGAACTCTAAGGGTCACTTGGGACTTTCTTAGATTCTGAGATACCAGATATGAGATCCTCTGATAAGATAATCAGATAATGGGATATTCAGATATGATCTCACTGCAAAATTCCACTCCTTATATACCTTTTTTACATGTGGCTATGCTCCTACATTTAGCAGCTTTGAGGCTATGTTCTGAGTCATTTTGCTTGCCATGAATGAATATGATTGGATGGGTAGAATATGACTAGGAATAGTGGTGGCAAGACTGACTTGACATGACTCATGTGTGACTCATGTTGACTCATTATGACTCATGTTGACTCATTATGACTCATGTTGACTCATTATGACTCATGTTGACTCAGTATGACTCATGTTGACTCAGGTATGCCTATGCTATGAGCTTCAACACTCATGACTCATGTTGAGTCAGTATGACTTGTGTTGACTCAGTATGACTCATGTTGACTCAGGTGTGATTCTTATTCACTTTTCTGAGGTATGACTCACACTGACTCATGCAGGGCTATGCTATGAGTTACAGAAACCTTGCACAGGTTAATGGCTGTACATTCTATTTAGAATGTTCTATGAAAGTGAGACTCACTGCTGTGCTTGAATGGCAATTTGGGCAGCATCCTAAGCAGGCAAGTGGTCATGTGATATATGGGCTGTGCAGGTCAAGCTGTGTAGTACATGATTAGATAATCTAACTAAGGGCTAATTGTCTATTGAGAAAGTAATAAGAGTAATAGTGTTTTGAGTACACTATGGTAATATGGGTATGTTGCTAGAGATTTGTGAATATCTCTGTAAGGAATAAAGCAAACATGATAAAATTTGGAGGGTAGGTAGTTTAGATAGTAAGCTACCTTTACTGTGCATATTAGGATTTTCTAGCTGTGGGTTAGGCTAGAATATTGGGAGAGAGTTATACTCATGATCTCAGCACATAATGGATTGCGTGCAGGTCAGCGAGACTCTCGTTCCAATCCGTGTTGACGGACGATTCAGAATAAAAGAGCTACTTGGCTCTGGTACATATGGTACGATCCTGTTACCACTACCGCCCACCGCCCAAATTAGCCAGCAGACTAAATTGCACAAACTCGTAGGACATGTATACAGAGCGGTGAATATCTTTACGAATAGGTCATATGCAATCAAGCTCGAACTCTCTATCGACGGAGGCTCCTCTTTGGAGCATGAATATGAAGTTCTCAAGTTTCTCGGTGGTAGCGACGGTATCCCCGCATTCACTGGTTTGGGCGGGAGGCCAACTACGATGTATTAGTCCTTGACCTCCTTGGTCCTTCGTTGCACGACCTTATGAGCAGACGTAAAAAGTTCCACATTCATACAGTTGCTTACATCGCAGATCGACTGGTAATATTTGTCAATTAGCTCAACTTCCTCTGTTGACACTTTTACAGATCTCTCACCTTCAGAGCATACATACTCATGGTTTCATTCACGCCGATATCAAGCCACAGAACATTTTAGTCGGCCTTGGCGACAGCGCTCACACCATTCATATTATCGATTTTGGCATCGCTAAGCGTTACTATGATCCCGTAACTGGAAGTCACATTCTGTTCATCCGTGCCCATCGCCTCACTGGTACCCCTGCGTTTACATCAATTAGCAGCCACCTAGGAGGGTAGTTAGGACGTTGTGATGACATCAAATCACTGGTGTACCTGCTAATTTACTTCTTACGTGGTTCGCTGCCTTGGTTGACCGGTACCTGCGCTGAAACAAAAGCTTCATCAATACTCGAGCTCAAGAAGAAGATACCTGTCGAACAGCTGTGTTGCGGACTACCTCGACAGTTTGCTACTTTGTTTACATATTCCCGAACACTTTCCTTCTCTGAGGAACCCGACTATGACTACTTACGATCACTACTCCTCCCGCTCCGCACTCACCAGGCCGTATCAGACTCGCCAGATATCACACATGATTTGAGTGCTTATTCACACATAGATTGTTCAAGAGGCGTCTCACCCAAATCATTTCCGCCATCACCACCCCACTCTTCACTGGTTGATCCAGTTCCATCCCCTCTCCCGAAGACTGCACAGGCGCCAGCTCTGGCACATGTACCATCAACAGCCAGAAGTTTGTGCCTTCACAAACGGACCCCTCTAACTCCTCAAAGGGAGTTGCCACCGCCTCACCAAATGTAAGTCGACTTGCATGCCCTGATATATGTGCTGAAAACCATTTCAGTGTATGCTCTGCTCATCAACCTCGTCTTCCCACACCAGTGATACCCATCATCTAGGTGTCGTTCTTAGCGTTTTTCATGTATGGTTTCATTTTTTTTCTTCATCCCTGGACCTCAAAAGGGAACAGTTTTACCATTGTGATGGTGTAGTGTACTTTTCTGTGTCTTCTATTGTAGTTTTCTCCTTGGCGGCGTCGGCGCTCGCAGGTTCAACATGTGTCTTACTATATTGGTCATAAGCTGCTGTAGTGGCTGACTGAACTGAACTGAACTGATGAACTGGTCCTGAGTACCAAGAGTGACCAAATCACAGGCTGAGCCAATCGAAGTCGCGGCCAGCTCTTGATTAGCCAAGCCGCGGCAACACTACCAGTGGAGTGGCACGTCAATTTGGATACACAGATGACTTCCATCACAAGACCTTTTTTTTTTTAGCAGGGCATAGAATGCCATTATATGATGTTATCCCAGAGGTGTCAGATAAGTTAGCTACGAAAATACTATATTTGACCTTGGAACACTTTGTGGCTTGGGGCGTAAGTGATCATGTGGGTCTTCCGGCCAAATCGCACCAAAATGCCAATGATGTTGGCCCACGACAACCCTTTGGCATTTCAGCACTGAAGCTACCCCCAGAGAATTTCGCTGGCATTGACGATCTGCTGCCTCACACGTAGATAAGGGCAAGTAAACACTGTGTAGATCATGCATTCTATCACTTTTCATCTTGTACCGGAGGTAGTATCAAGATGTTAATCAACAAAGAATGGAATGGTAACGACATTTATGACTTGGCCCCTGGACTACAACCTTGGATGCATTGAAAAGCATTTCCAGAAAGCTGGTCCACCTGCTTGTTTAAAATTGTGAAAGCCTTCTGCCGGACAGGTTAACTATTGAATCAGTGACCTGGGTACTTGAAGTGAGCAAGTTTTCTAAACAATCACCTTCAGATAGGCAACTGCATGGGTATACCCCGGGTTACCACCACCTGTACCCGTACCCATACCCGGAGTTTACCCATACCCACACGCTGGGTATGGGTATTGACCATGGATAGACAAAAGTGGACCCCAGGTATGACCCACCATGGGTCATACCCATGGGTACTCTGATAATTGGTACATAATACAAAATAATAGATACTAGTATTGAAAAGCACCCAACAAAGTTGTGGCCCACACGAATGAACCTCGAATGTTGAGTTTGAGGGGAATAGGGGAGGGAGATCCATGCATCGAAGTTTGATGTACCAGAGACAAAGCAGACATGCTGGGAACATCTGGGCATGTTGAGGAAACCAGGAATGAGCTGAAGAAGCTGCGGAACACATCAGAATGCATTGGTAAACACTTGAAGTGAAGGGGAAAAGAAAACTCACCAGAGAGAGCTCCAGACGCGCTGGATGAACCAGGACACGAAGCGGCAGCACAACGCGATGTTCATGGCATCCAGGAATGCCATACAGGTGATGGGAACATGCGCAATGAAAATGTGAACATGCGAATTGGAGATAAAGGCCCAGGAGGCCAGATAGAGCTCTAGGAGGAAAATAAGGATGTTGAGCGAAATCTAGAGCGCAGAAGCGATGCGGACAGTGTCCATATGGATGGGAAAGGTGACTGTAAGTGCGCTGTAACGAGCGCAACACACCGCGACTCAAAACAAGTCGAAATGAATGTGCTACAGGCTTAGGACTCAGGAGAAGGCAAATCAGCATGGAAGCGAAAGCGCACAAAAGCGAGCGTACCTGAGGCGTCCAAACCACCAAACCAGCATTCCACAAGACCCCCTGAGCATCCAGACCCACTGCATCATCGAGAACGACTGAAATTGTGACCTAGAAGAGTCAGAAATGCCAGATGGACTCACCAGGTCATTGGACCACATTGAGGCCAAATCGGGTGAATTGGATGTGTTGTCCATGTTTTACATTGACCAATGGTGATGTAGAAGAGTTGATGAGGTTAGATATGTGAAGATGGTGCCATTGAAGTCGATACAAGATGGGCACGCGCACTGAAGAGTAGCCACAGGCAACTGAGCCGCGACTTGCCATATATGGACACTGTGTGAGCGCAACACTTCAAAACACACTGGACACTCATTACACTCATAAATGCATTCATTTTTCATTGGAATATGAAGTGTAGTATCATTCTTTTGATTTTACCTACATTCCTTTGATCTCCCCAGGAAACTCATCTTGTATGCCAGTGGGTTCAAATAAATAGTAGATTACACATCAGCAAATCACTGTTTTTGGCACAGTGGCACAGTGAGTACAGTCAACTACAGTGACCACAGGCACAAATTATATTGTTTGTATAGCAATAAAATCGACTTTTAAACACATTTTATTGTCACTGTAAAATGGGGGACCTACTGTGTCACTGTGTCACTGTACAGCACTGTACAGTGCTTTACAGTATTTTTGTGTTTTGCTGATGCATATTATATAAGCAGGCCTCATTTCAGCCCCTCAGTACTACACTAGTATGGTTTTCTACAAGTATGTGTTGTCTACTAATACCAGTGAATACCAGTGACTACACTAGTTGTCTACAAGGTATACATCCTTTTGTTCAGGCAAAATCCTTGTCTCAGTTACATACCCATTGGTACCCATGGTATTATACCCACCCCATGGGTGTGGGTATGGGTATGGGTATCAGGTGGGCGAACCCACACCCATACCCACCTGGTACCCATACCCATGACCCATGTGGATATGGAATACCCATGCAGTTGCCTACCTTCAGATGTAGACTGGGCAGTATAACAATTATTCCCCAACCGTGCAATTCTCGTCACACAGAAAACAATAATAGCCCCTGCAAGCAGATATGGCGTTGATGCACGAGCATTGCCCGAGCGTCAAACTTTTTGTATACATGGCAATTTGGTAGTGATCTTGAATACCATCCAAACATTTGTTCGTTGGGCAGCACAACTAGGGCTCATCACGGGTATACCCCCGGCTTCCAGGACCATGACCCGTACCCATACCCGTGATGGGTTGGTACCCATGCTGATGGGTACGGGTTTGGTCATGGGTACGAGCTTTCATACCCATACCCACACCCATGGCGGGTTTTACCCGTGGGTCATCCTGGTCAGTCGAAGAAGATGGTCAGCACATCTTACGGGTCGATGAGGACGTACCAGGAAGTGATCCCCACCCCCACGATGATGCCCAATGTGAGGTGAAGGACGCGGGTGACAGCGCAAACGACTGCGCTGACGACGAGAGTCAAAAGGGAGCAAGCCCGGATGGCAAGCCACCAGACCCTATGGACGCGACGGATGAGCGGGACGGCTGTACGAGAGTTGAGGAGAGCCGCGGGGAGTGCCAGGGAGTTGGAGATGACAGTGGACGAGGCGGCGACGACGGCGCGACAAACAATGCCAGCGATGACTCACAGGGAGTCACGCGGAAGTCATTCACTATGGACGAATCCAGTCAGCACTGAGAATGATCCACAAACGATCCAGAGGACTCACCTGTGCCACCAGAGCCACCCGACATACCCACGAACCACATGAGCGAACCTCGTGAAGCGTCGATCTAGGGGGAGAGAATGGGCACGACGACCCAAGGTCAATCGACCATGGCTGACGAAGAACACGATCAGCATGGTGAAATGGGAGTCGACGACATACCTGACAAGCCCCCAGTGCCACCCAAGCCACCTGATGAAGCCACGAACTGCGCGAGCAAATCCCAGAGCGTCGAGCTCGAGGGGGAGGGTGAGAGTGATCCGAGCTTCGAGCCGGAATCCACAGAGGACGAAGCGGACACGTCGACAGCGTCAGGACGTGTCGAGGACATCACATATGTGCCAAACAAGCTGCGCGACACATCACGTATGTGCCAAACAAGCTGCGCGACACATCAGAACGGGCGCGCAAACGGTCAGAGCCGAGTGAGGAGGAGAACTCACCAGATGGAGCTCAGACCAAGATAACCGAGTCGGGACGCGAAGCGGTCGTGCAACGCGAGTCCCACAGCATCCAGGAAGGTCCCAGGAACGTCAGAAATGAGCACATCAACAGAACAAACGCACCACATCGAGATACCAGGCCAGGAGGCCATATGGATCCACAGGAGGTGTCGAGAGTCATTGAGGGTGATTCGGACCGCCAAAGCGTTGTCGATGGCGGCGACCACGATGGGATAGACCCCAGGGGCGACAGGAACAAGCGCGTCGTCGAAACGAGCGCACTTCGTCGAGATAGAGGGCCAGGAGGCCACATACAGGTCCAGGAGGCGAGGAGAGATGTCGAGCGCGAATTGAAGCGCAGAATCGATGCGGATGGCATCCAAATGGATGGGAAAGGATGCGGAATGACCACCGCAACGAGCGCAGCACACCGCGACTCGAAACGAGTCGAAACGGACATGCTAGCTGAAAACCAGTCACACACACTTGATGTCCAGACTAGATAGAATATATATAAATAGAACGCTATCCCGATCAATGTACAACTGGGATACAACAGACTCCCCCATCCCAACAGACCATAGAATGGTCTCAACACGAATTGTCCCACCCAAAATGCCATACATAGGCCCCGGGAGATGGACACTCCTGCTGTTCCTAACATCCGACAAAATCTTAATTGACCAAATCACGGAAGCCGGCAAAGACCTGCAAAATGAACTGAATACACAAAACGACAACCCAATACACATCCAACAAAAATGGTCTGTTTTTAAAGAGAAAATAAGTAAACTAGGAAAGAAATCAGGAAAACTACAACTAGCACGAATGAACAAAAGAACTGAAGCCCTAAAATGAGACATTGCATCGATGGAACAAGACCCAACCCTTGACACATAACCAGACCAACAGACAAACCTCGCCTTACTCCACCACGAACTACAACACCTCGAGTACAAACAAAACAAAAACGCCCGTGCCAAAGCACAAACCCAATGGCATGAAAAAGGTGAAAAAATAAACAAATATTGGACCAAGACCCATAACCCCCGCCGCCCGAGGGACATAATATACTCACTCAACAACCCAGTAACAAATAAAATCACTACAAAATCCAACAAAATGGCAGACATCACAAGAACCTACCACAACGAACTCCAACAACAACTCCTGCTTCCCCCCAACAACCCGGAAAGACAACAAGCCCAACAAACCTCACTTGACCAAATCCCAGAGCAACAAAAATTCTTGGATGACAACTCCGAATTACATACACCCATAACCTATACACAAACCACTAACGCCCTGATGACTTCAAAAAATGGATCAGCAACAGGCCTTGACGGCCTACCATATGAACTATGGAAAGTACTACATGAACGCCATTGTAAGCTAAAGAAAGAACAAAAGCCCTCTTTCGATATAGTACAATGTCTGACAATAATATATAACAATATTCAACTACATGGTACAGACCCCACATCAAACTTCTCAACTGGATGGATGTGCCCGATATACAAAAAAAAAGACTGCACAAAGATTGAGAACTACCGCCCAATAACCCTACTAAACACAGACTACAAAATCATGACAAAAGCCCTAGCTATACAACTAGGAAAACATGCCTGCTCCATCCTACACCCAGACCAAACCGGCTTCGTCCCAACCCGCTCGATCTTTGACCCAATCAGACTAGCGGAAACAATGTGCGCATACTGTCATATCCCATTCCAACCCTTATTTGGTCACCTCCGAACATCTCCATACACCTCCGGCCAACTCCACTAACTCCTTGAATAAGGCCACACCTCCGAAGAACTCCCTTAGGAGTTCGTCTCCACCTTAGGAGTTCATCTCCACCTTAGGAGTTCATCTCCACCCTTAGGAGTTCATCTCCATTCCACTCCCTTAGGAGTTCACTCAGGAGTTCAACTCCGGAGATCATCTCCTTAGCCCCTATCCTGAAACCTCGGACTTGTACAGATCCATTGGACATCCACGGAGTTACATCTCCGAACTTGTACTTTTCATTAATCCCCTTCAGTCATAGTCTGCATTCCCTGTACCAGTCCGTACAGCCTGTTCCGGCTGTGTTCCGCCTCCATCAGTCATTCCTATGTACATTGCCTTCGCGCAGTAGTTCGGACCCAGGCTTCTTCCGGGTCTCTATCGTATATAAACCTCCTGTACTTCTCTGTCATACCTTCAGTACGAATATCTCAACTAAAGCCATATACTTCCAACCTCGCTCCTTATGATCTTCCTTAAACCTCTGAACCTCTGAAATATGAGGATCTGTGAGACTGGCAAGGGCGCGACACATAAGTCCTGCACCGATATCCTCACCCCCTCCGCTCCTTGGTCTCTCCGTCCTCCGACACCTCCGTACGTCGCTGCTAGTCAGTGACCAACGTCGGAACCCCTATGTATCATCTCCGAACGGACTTCGTTCCACTACCTTCGGACTTGGTCCACTCCCTCAGGACTTTGGTCCACTCCTCCGGACTTTGGTCCACTACCCTCGGACTTTGGTCCACTACCTCCGGACTTTGGTCCACCAATCCCAACCCCTCTGGATCTCCACCGGAGATAGACCTCGGAGAAATATGGACTCTGACACATACGCGGACTACATGGAAGAAGACAGCGCAATAGTTGCATTAGACCAAGAAAAAGCATATGACAAAATAGACCACACATACCTACTCGATACCCTCCGAACCTTCAGACTGCCCAACCTATTCATATCAACAGTAGAATCACTATACAAAAACGCACACACAGCAGTAATGATAAATGGAGTATTAAGTAAAACCTACAAAGTCACCAGAGGTGTCCGCCAAGGAGACCCACTATCATGCCTACTATTTGACATAGCAATAGAACCACTAGCCGCCCTGATCCGAAACTCACCAGACCTAAACGGCTTCACTGTACCGGGCTCCGAAACAAGAGTTATTATAAACCTATATGCAGACGACACAACAGTCTACCTATCTGAATCAGACAAATACCGAACACTAGAAAAACTACTCACAACCTGGTGCAAAGCGTCCGGCACAAAATTCAACCTAGAAAAAACCGAAATAATACCAATAGGAACAAAACAACATAGAGAACGAGTACTCACAACCCAATCACTCCACCCAACCAACGCCCCCCTTCCAGCCGGAATCAGAATAGCACCGGACGGCCACCCTACATGTGTCCTTGGTGCCTGGATAGGTAACAACCTAGACCAAGCACAGCCCTGGAGTGCCATTCTAGATAAAATCAAAAACAACCTCGACACCTGGGAAACCTCCAAACCCACCCTAGACGCAAAGAGACTCATTGTACAAATGATAGCAGGTGGAATGACACAATTCCTCACTAAAGCACAAGGCATACCAACAACAGTAATGAAATCACTACAAAGAATAGTCAGAAATTTGTATGGAACAACGAAAAGATCCCACCAAACCTAAGCCTCAAACAGCTAATGAAACCAATCGACCAGGGAGGCATCAACCTCATAAACCTAGAAGCCAGAAATGAAGCAATCGAACTGATGTGGCTAAAGACGTACCTCAACACATCACGATGAAGACCAACCTGGGCCTTCGTAACAGATGCCATCATTAACTGCATACAACCAAGCGGAATCACAAACCTAGAAGAGATAAATACCTTTCTAACAACGCTATGCCCATCTGGAAGGAATAGAAAAGATAACAAACAAGTCCTGAGACCAATTTTAGCATTAATCAAAACGGCAAAAAAAAAACTGACCTTCGCCCCAAGAAAACTCTCGAAATCCCTCAAACGACAAATGCCAGCCTGGTACCACATTGGCGCCCCACCAAACCAATACCACAAACGCAAAACAGCATGCTTGAGACTAACACATGGAGTAAAACACGTCAGAGACCTAATCAGAATCGGAAGACGACTAAACAACCACCACTCACTACACATACTGACAAAATATCACCAGGTCCGAAGTCCGGAGACTCCTCCGGACATGGGGACTCATAACAGACTTGTCCCATCTCCGGAGTTCACATCTTTGAGACTCCGGAGCGCGTATGTATCACTATATTGTGTGGCGCGATCCTTACGCTTACCCTACTAATTGAGGTACGAGTGTCCCTTTACCATACACTATATAAACCCTCCACTTCATACTATAGCACCTCAGTCGTTTCTGTCCTCTTTGGCATCGACTGAGGTAAGTCTCTTACATCTAGTATTCACCCCTGTACTCATAGTCGTAGCTCCGGTCTACTCCGGTCTTCGCTAGCTCCGCTCCGCTCCGGACCTCCGGACTAGTCAGTCTTGCCTTCGGACTCTGTTAGGTTATGAGCCCTGTTAGCGCAAGCTAAATCAGACAAGCTCGAAACGACTCAACACTCGCGCACCCCTCAGCGCATGCCTTACCGTTCTTTCGAAACGAACTCCGGCTACCAGCCATCTGACACCTGTCAGAAAATAAATCTTCTTCTGTCAACTCTATCCGACCCTGTCACTCAAACATGACATCGGATACCATCCGAAATGACGAAATCCTAACGGGACCCGAAACCTTCCCCCTGTGGAAAGTAAAGGTTACCCGAAAACTCCGCACAAACAAAGTACATGGAGTTGTCATTGGAACATATGTAAAACCAATCCTCGCAACCGGAGTATCAGCTTCAGACATCCGTGAATGGTCGGAAAGTGATGAAAAAGCCCACGGCATCATACAGGAACTGTTACGCTTGGACCGGGTAGGTACGAGCGTAGCCCTTATGAAGCGAAGAGCGAGGAGAGCGTCGACTCAGAAGCACGATGAGGTCTTATAGAAGTAACGTCCTTCAGAGTAGGACGAAGACTACAAGGGATCAAGGAACTCGTGGGGTCGTCCACACGAGGTTCAAAGGTTCGAGGAGGTTGGGCTGATTACCAACGGTTCAAGTGAGGACCACAAGAGCGATAGATTGTACAAGGTACAAGAATACAAGGGAGCTCAAGAGTAAAGAAAGTACATGGGGTGATAAACGACGGTTTATATACTACGTGGAAGAGAAGCTTAAGGGTAGGCATAGAATGCGAAGGAATGAGATAGAAGATGGAGGAAGGTATACGATGACAAGCAAGTGGAGTACCGTCGGAGTGCCGACGGGAAGGAGCTGGAGATAAGGGAAGTCATCGTAGAAAAGGAATAGTGTTCGCAGTGCGTGTAGTACAAGATAAGCGATAAGAGAAAAGAAAAGATAAAGTCGTAACATTACCCCCCTACTAGATCTGAGACATCGTCGAAGGACTAATAGAGACTAGAGTATGAAGCACCAGGGGAACCAGTGATGTTGGCGTAACCATCCTCGGTGATGGGATCATCATACTGCGCATCATCGAGATAGTCTGGGGATGGAGCGGAAACGCGCGGAGGAGGGACAGGGAGTACTCGTCGAGTACCAGAGGAACGAGCGGATCGGTAAGACCGATGAGAAGAGGAGCCTCGGGAAGAACCGGAGGAGGACGACGAAGACTGTCGTGGGGGAGAACGTCTCTCCGTGGAGGAAGGAGTATGGTAACGAGAGGGGCCATCAGATAGACGGCTAGCTAAGGTACCACGAGTACGAGTAGGGCCGACAGTAGAGAGTCGGTTCGCAAGGGAAGGACGACGAGTGGCCATATGGCAGGAGTGCTGGTCATGTCCAGGAGCCCATTGGTGACAGCCAGTGATAGGGCACATGTAGAAGGGACAGTTGCGGCGTACGTGTCCGATGCGGTGGCATTGGTAGCAGGCGTGGGCATAGCTTGGGTGAGAGGGGAGGAGAGGTTGACGTTCTAAGGCCCCATAGAAGGGGGTATTCCGGTTGTTATAGGTCTGTTCAGCGCGATCTAAGACAACGACTTCTTCAGGGGAAAGAGGAGAAGACGATGCGGATGGAGTAGATGTAGGGGTATTGATCGTGGTGAGAGCGGGGTGTACGAGGGGAATAGTCTGGGCAGAAGCTATTCGTTCTACTGCAAGTTCCAAGGTATAGCGGTCAATATCGGTGATGAATTCGCCGAACTCCATCTGGTACATCACTTGATGGAGGTTGGCGAGAATGTTCGCTTGGGAGGAAGCGACCCATTGTCTATCGAGCTCTGGGGTATTGAACGTGGTGAAGTTGTTGGTGACGAGGGAGAGTCTCTGAGTCTGCTGGTATGCCTTATAAAGGCCGAGGAAGGCGGAGTTCATGTCCATGTGGGCTTCGAGGGGAACAGTGAAATGAGAATCTAAGATATAGTTGGAAAGGTTTCGTATGTATCGGGGAGAGGGAGTATCGGGTCTCATATTATTGGCATAGAGGGGAAGGTTTACTGCGAGGATTGGACGAGGTTCTGGAGCAGTTTCATCAGGTACAGGAAGAGGGGGATGGTGTCAAGTCCAGATCCTCCGGGTTCAAGTCCGGCGGAGGTCCGAGGGTACTGGGTCTAAGGGACGGAGGTACGACCGAAGTCGTCGGAGGTGCAGAGGTGCAGAGGTGCAGAGGTACGGAGGAGTGAGGACGTTGGCGCAGGACTTATGTGTCGCGCCCTTGTCAATCCCGTGTCCTCGTATTTAGAGTAGAGGAAGGTGAAATGGAAGCCAGACTCGAAAGGAGGTGACTTAGTTAATTTTCGTACTGAAGGTACGACAGAGTAATACAGGGGATTATATAGTACTCGAAACCCGGAGTAAGTCTGGGTTCGGAACTACTGCGCGAAGGCGATGTACATAGGAAGGGAAGGCTGAGTAACGGAACACGGAGCACAGCTGGAGAAGGCTGTAACGATCAGACAGGTGAAATGCAGACTATAACCAAAGGAGACTAATAGAGGTACGAGTCCGGAGTTGCAACTCCGTGGTTATCCGTTGGTCCTAGGTCAAGGGTTGTCCGAGATTAACCGGAGTTGTCCGGAGTTGGACTTGGTAATATCTGGGTCGTGACAGATGGAAAACAACAGGGAAGGTAGGAACGGGAGCAGGAAGAGTTAACGGTTCATCGATGGTTGCGGTTCCAGGGATGTTGGATGGGCAGTAGGTGACGGAAGAGGAGTTCCATCCGGGTTCAGCGATGGTGGAAGAGGGAGATGCGGGTGCGGACGAGACGGAGAGAGAAGATTCGGTGGAGATTGAAAGATTTTCGAATGACATGGTTTGCTGGAAAGGATCTAGGAGGAGAAAACGGAGGGATGAAGTTTCTTATAGTCCTGGAGGGCGGTCTTGGAATGTTTTAAGTTCCGTTCTGGGATCCAGGAATCTTCTTCGGCGGAGTATCCTTTCCAGCGGATAAGGAACATACGGCTTTTCGGGGTTCCGCGGTGTCGTATAATCTTATCAATCTCGTATTCCTCTTCTCCGTCGATAAGGTCAGGTGGAGGAGAAGGGAAGTTTTTCCCATAGACGGCGTTCTTGCGATAAGGAGATAAGAGAGAAGCATGAAAGACGGGATGAATCTTCCAGACTTTCGGTAAGCGGAGTTGGTATGTGATGGGAGATAGGATTTTGGTGATTACGAAGGGTCCTTCTCGTTTCGGGGCGAACTTTGGATTGATGATGGAGCGGCGGAGATTCCTGGCTTCGAGCCAGACCTTGTCTCCAAGGGTGAAGGGAGTGAATCCCCGGTTATTTCGAGAAGTCATGACTTATCGAGCGAGTTCATGAGAAGCTAGTGCTTCTTCTCGGGCGGCGGAGAGGTCTTTGAGGCGGGTATTGATTGCGGGAAGGGAAGATTCGGCAAGTACTGAGGGAAGAGCACGGGGTTCATATCCCATCATGAGATAGAACGGAGATTTACTGGTGACGGAGTGGGGGCGGTGGTTGTGAGCGAATTCTGCGTGGGAGATCTTATCGGCCCATGAGGAGGGATTACTGCCACAGAAGATTCGAAGGTATGTTTCAACCTCTTGGTTAACTCGTTCTGTTTCTCCATCAGATTGGGGGTGATATGCGGTGGAGAGGGAGATGTCGTAATTCAGGAGTCGTCCTAGCTCTCGAGCGAAGGAGGATGCGAATTGAGGACCACGATCGGAGATAATTTTGTCATAGAGGCCGAAGCGGAGGTAGACCTTGTGGAAGAAAAGGGAAGCGACGCCTTCGGCGGTAATAGTCTTCTTCGTGGGACAAAGAATTACCCCCTTAGTAAGGCCGTGGTCCACCACGACTAGAAGAGAATCAAATGAAGAAGAAGTGGAAACGGGGAGATCAGTGATGAGATCACAGGAGACCTGTTGGAATGGGCGTGTGCAGGATGATTTGATCGGGGTGAGAGGAGGGATGGTAGGGTGCGTGTTTGACTTGTTCTGCTGGCAAACAGAACATCCTTCGACGTACTTCCGGACGTACTGTGCGAGTCCGGGCCACCAGAATTCAGCTGCGACAAGCTGGCGAGTCTTTAGGTAACCAGGGTGACCGGTAGACTCGTGGTCATGACATCGTTCGAGGATGGAGTGGCGGAGGGTTTCATCGGGGGGTACGTAAACACGGCCTTTGTAAGTAAGGACGCCCTCTGAGTGTTGCCAATCAGAGAGGCGGGAACGGAAGGCGGGGGGAATGGTTCCATCGAGTGCCTGGAGTGCCTGAAGGACAAGCGGGTCGGAGGCCGAGAAAGAGGAGATATGGTGGGCCAGCGTGGAGTCGATAAGACGGACAAACATAGAAGGGGGTAGAAGGGTGGTTCCCTTGTTCTCATCGGAGTCTGTAGGAATAAAGTCTCGCCGGCGTGATAGGGCATCCGGCCCGGAGAGTAGGGAGCCAGGAACGTGGATCATCTTAAGGTCGAAGTCCGCTAAATCTAACAACCAGCGGGCTTGGCGACGGTTAAGGTCCTTTGGTTGTCGGAAGTAGGTGAGGTTCTTGTGATCAGTGAAGACTTGAACCGGGAAGGAAGCTCCGTGGAGATAGTGTCTCCAGGCTTTAAGGGCGCGGATGATAGCGAGGAGTTCGCGATCGTAGATATCGTAGTTGCGTTCAGCAGGGGAGAAGGATTGGGAGAGGTAGGAGCAGGGATGCCAGTCACCATTGGTATCGGTTTGGAGGAGAATTGCGCCGGTGGCGTATTTGGAAGCGTCGGTGGCAATGGCAAAGGGTTTGGAGTGGTCAGGAAGCCGAAGGACAGGTTCGGCAAGGAAGAGTTCTTTGAGATGGGAGAAGCATCGGTCGCATTCATCGGACCATTCCAAGGCTGGTTCTTCTTGGTAAGGTCGATAAGCGGTCTAGCGACGGTTGAGTAGTCAGGGATGAAGCGGCGATAGAAGTTGGCGAAGCCAAGGAAGGAGCGGACTTCCTTAGGGGTGGTCGGGGTAGGCCATTTGGAAATTCCATCAAGTTTGACGGGGTCCATAGCAATGCGACCGGGTTCTACGATCATGCCGAGGTATTCTACCGTTTCAGTGACAAATTGGCATTTCTCAAGTTTTAAGTGGAGGTCGAGTTCAGTCATGCGCTGGAGAACTCGTTTGGTGCGTTCCTCGTGTGTGGCTTTGTCGGGAGAGAAGATAAGGAGGTCGTCCATATAGATGACGAGCCATCCTTCTGCGATCATATCACGGAAGGAGTCATTCATGAATCGTTGGAAGGTGGCGGGGGAATTACAGAGACCGAAGAACATGACAAGGGGTTCGAAGAGACCTTTGTGGGTGATGAAGGCCGACTTCCATTGGTGTCCGTCTTTAATTCGGACATTGTTGTATCCCCATCGGACATCGAACTTAGTGAAGACTTTAGCGTCCTTGAGCTTGTTGACGAGATCAGAGATGAGCGGAAGTGGGTAAGCATCCCGAACGGTATGTTCGTTCAGGTAGCGGTAGTCTTTGCAAGGGCGTAGTTTCCCATCCTTCTTTTTGACGAAGAAGAAGGAAGATGCTTGGGGGGAGTTCGATGGGCGGATCTTTCCAGCGGCGAGGTTCTCGTCTAGGAAGTCTTCTGTCGCCTTTTGTTCGTCAGGAGAAAGGGGATAGACCTTTCCGATCTTCGGGGAGAAGGAATCTTTAAGGTTGATTTTGTGGTCGTAAGATCGTGATGGAGGAAGGTGGTCAGTGGCTTCTTTGGAGAAGACCGAAGCATAATCGGAGTATTCGGCGGGTAAGGATACTTTGGGTTTGGCTTTCTCAGCAGCTGCGGCGAGTTCCGTGGCGGTGGTTAATTTGGCGATGACTGGGGAGTTGTTGGGGAGGTAGCGGGAGCCGCAGCGGATGATGCGGTGTATGGCGTAGTTTTGGCGGGCGCGATGCATGTATTGTTGTTCGGTTTCATGCTCGAGGTATTCATAGAGTCGACTATCGTATACAGAGTCGACGTTGACATGACGAGGAGGACAAGAGGGGGTGGTTTTGGTGAAGAAAGAATCATGTCGCTTCTGATCAGCGACGTGCGTTTGGTAGAATTCGGTGGATTGGTCGGAGGATTCAGGAATGGAGAGGGTCTGGGAATTCCAGTCGATGGAGGGATTGACTGCTCGGAGCCAAGGGAGTCCTAAGATGTCGTTTTCACGTCCACAGTTCATGACGTAGAGAAGGAGTTTGTGGGCAATTCCTTCGATGTTGGCGAAGAGGGTGCAGGTGAATCGAATCTCGCCTTTTTGATTGGCGGATTGGTCAACGTTTCGTACTCGGATGGGAACGTCAAGTTTCGTGGTGGGGAGGGAGTTCTTTCGAACGAACTGCCAGTCAATGCAGTTGATATCAGCGCCACTATCAATCAGGGCGCAGGTGTCGACGACTTTCATAGTATGCGAAGGATCGATGAGTTGAATGGGGATTCTCATTGACCTAGGTGATTTCGATACTAGTACAGGGGCAACAGTAACATCGGGAGAGGCTCGCGTCGACTGAGATCTCCTTTTTAAAAATCCTGCGAAGGGCAGGAGAAAGAAACTTTTCTAACGGTAGTTTCATCGTTGTCATCTTCGATCTCTTGGAGTCGAGGAAGTTCTTCTTCGACTTTTCGAACCTTTCGTTCTTTGGTGGAGGAAGAGGCGGAGGGGAAGTTGGGGCAGTCACCCGATCGGTGACCAGTCTTTCGGCAGCGGAAGCATCGTCCTTCCTTGACGCAGCGTTGGCGTTCTTCTGGAGTCATCTTGGGGATGCGGATAGTGTCAACGTCCATGGCATTAGGGTCTCGTTCTTTGCGATGGGTGGTAGTGGAGGAAGAGTATGTAGTAGGGGTCTTTCCTCCTTGTTTGGTGAGCTCTTGGACGTGTTCGTATTGGCTTTGGAACGTCTGGGCTTTAGCTACGTATTCTTCGATAGTAGTGGGTACTTTCTCCATCATCTGAATGTTTCACATGAGTCCGGCGGGTATCCCGTTTTTGAAGAGTTGGATAAGGACTGCGTGGTCGGTTACTTGTGCGATGGAGGTTTGGTTTACAAAGTTCATGACGTAGTTGTTCAACGGAATGTTTTCTTTTCCATTGTACCTTTTTTTCCATTCTGGCGGTCATAAGCCAGTTGAGAGCGTTTCCCTTGGTGTTGGCATGCTTAAATGCTGAGGTGAATTTCTTTGTGAACTCGGTCATCGTTCTGAGTGAGAGAGTGGCGGTGGTTCCAGCAGCGAGAGCGTCAAGGGCGGCCTGTCGATA
This sequence comes from Boletus reticuloceps, assembly GCA_018397855.1. NCBI lineage: Eukaryota > Fungi > Basidiomycota > Agaricomycetes > Boletales > Boletaceae > Boletus > Boletus reticuloceps. Next base: position 647,068 of record JAGFBS010000023.1, read on the forward strand.
GGTGGAAGCCCAGGTAGCGGCCGTTCCTTTTGTCATGTAGGAAAGGGCAAACACTATTTGCTTGGCGTCTGTGTTATAGATTTCCTCGTTAACGAGGAGGTAGGTCATGATGGAGGACATCCACGCATTGGTTTTATCAAAGTTTCCGTCAAAGGCTTCGGGGGTGCCGAGACGGAGTTCAGAGGGTTTCGAGGTGGAGGTCATTCTGAGAGGAGTAGGAGGAATGGGAGGATGAGGGTTCGGTGGTGGGAAGGAACCGAAAGGTGGTGGTGGACGAGAGATAGGAGTGGGAGAGGGTGGAGTAGGAACGCGGGGAATAGAGAGAGAAATGGAGAGGTTCTGAGCTAGTTGTTGATCGGCAAGGAGTTCCGCTTCAGAAGAGAGCGGGATGTCTTGATCAAAGAGATGGATCGAGGGATCTTCCTCAGATGAAGATTCTGAGGTGGAGGGGGCGATGGATGGACGACGAAGGCCCCAGAGGCTAGTGGGTCATTGAGAGTTCGAAATGGTGGCGGCTTACAGCGATGGTAGCCGATAGGGATATACTCTTGAGCTTTTGTTACGCTTGGACCGGGTAGGTACGAGCGTAGCCCTTATGAAGCGAAGAGCGAGGAGAGCGTCGACTCAGAAGCACGACGAGGTCTTATAGAAGTAACGTCCTTCAGAGTAGGACGAAGACTACAAGGGATCAAGGAACTCGTGGGGTCGTCCACACGAGGTTCAAAGGTTCGAGGAGGTTGGGCTGATTACCAACGGTTCAAGTGAGGACCACAAGAGCGATAGATTGTACAAGGTACAAGAATACAAGGGAGCTCAAGAGTAAAGAAAGTACATGGGGTGATAAACGACGGTTTATATACTACGTGGAAGAGAAGCTTAAGGGTAGGCATAGAATGCGAAGGAATGAGATAGAAGATGGAGGAAGGTATACGATGACAAGCAAGTGGAGTACCGTCGGAGTGCCGACGGGAAGGAGCTGGAGATAAGGGAAGTCATCGTAGAAAAGGAATAGTGTTCGCAGTGCGTGTAGTACAAGATAAGCGATAAGAGAAAAGAAAAGATAAAGTCGTAACAGGAACGCCTCTCCGACGCTCTCCTACTCAAGACGGAGTCCTGTACCTCCGCAAAAGAACTTTGGGAAAAACTCCTATCGCTCCTAGACACTCCGAGTGTCTCCTCCGCATTCTACATTTTTCAGCAACTCTTCAACGTGAGCTGGGATGGCAACTCCGAAGTATCAGAGCACATTGCTTCACTCCGCACCTCTGAATCTCGGCTCGCCAGCATGAAATTCGCCGTCGACTCCAAAGTCATGGCGTTCATCCTTCTCAACTCCCTCCCGAAGTCTCCGGCATGGGAACTGTTCAAATCCTCCCTCATCAACACTGTGGAGGACAACAAATTAACCTTTGACGCTGTAGAAACTCGGATCATTACAGAGGACGCCCGCCTCCGATCAGCCGGACACTCGGAGTCTGCCATGAAGGTCTCCGGAGCACAACGGACACGACCCCCAAACACCTCTGCCTGGTGTGAACACCACCTCTCCCCCACGCACAACTCCGGAGATTGCTACCAGTATATAGCATGGGTCGAGGAATTGAGAAAGGGAGGTTTTAAACGGCTGAGAAAAGGAAAGGAGAAGGCAAATCCAGCGGAAGGAACTCCGGATACTCCGGACTCCGCACACGTAGCCAGTGCAAATGTATCGCAGTCCCTAATCAAACGCATTCAGGCCTACTCGTCATCTGAGCAAAGCGATAGTGGGAGAAACACACTAATCATTGACTCCGGAGCGTCGTCTCACATGGTTCCTCACCGATCCTGGTTCCAAACATACCACCCACTGAACCCGCCACGTCCGGTAACCCTCGGAGACAACTCCGAAGCACATGCCATAGGAATCGGAACGGTACCCCTCGTATCACAAGTCTCTGGACAAACCTACGAAGTGGTGTTATCCGATGTCCTACTCATTCCGAAGTTCCACCTTTCGCTCATCTCCGTAAACCGGCTCGCCTCCAAAGGCCTTTCCGTCACTTTTCCAGCAAAGTCCGATGCATGCTACATCCGAAAGGATCGGAACACCATCCTTGTCACCAAGCATAGGAACGGCCTGTACCATGCAAAGGTTACTCCAAGTATTCAGAAGGAGGCTGCTCACGCAACTGTTGATGTCAACCTCCTCCACCGCCGAATGGGCCACATCTCCGTTGACCGTATTCAGAGCATGGTCAACTCCGGTCAACTCCGAGGCATTGACACCCTTACTGGAACGCCCACATTCTGTGAAGCGTGCACACTCGGAAAGATGAAGAAACTCCCTTTCCGACCTAAGGAGGACCCTCAGACTACTCGCCCACTGGAACTGATACACACGGACGTCGGAGGTCCCATAACTCCGAGATCACGCGAAGGGCACAGATTCTGGCTAGTCATTGTCGACGACTTCAGCCGTTTCCCCTGGATCTACTTCATGAAACACAAAAATGAAACTCTCCAGATCTACAACCAATGGAAATCAGATGTGCAAACCCTCCTCCGGTCAGAAATTGGACAAGAGGACTTCTCCGAATCCTACACGAAATTTGTCCGGAGTGACGGAGGAACAGAATACACCAACAAGGTGTTCCGAGACCAACTCCAAATTGATGGCACAATCCACGAGACATCTGCTCCCTACACTCCGGAGCAAAATGGTCTGGCCGAACGAATGAATCAAACATTGGCCACACTGGCAAACACCATGTTGGAGGAGTCAAAGCTCCCAAAATCCTTCTGGGTTGATGCCATGTCCACCGCTGCTTACATCTCCGCACGCAGTCCAACCTCCGGACTTGCTGGAAAAGTACCCTATCAAATTTTCTTCAATCGCCAAGTCGATCCGACTCTCTTCCGCCCCTTTGGGTGTCCCGCCTATGCACACACGCCAAAGGAGCAGTGGGGGGGGAAATTCCGATCGCATGGAAAGAAATGTATCATGATTGGGTACACTCATGGGCAACAAGCCTACAAACTCCTTGACATTGAACGCCGGACCATCATCTCCAGCCGTCATGTCACCTTCAATGAATCCGGAACCATCTCCGATGCTGAATCCGCTCCTTGGAAAGCCTCCGCTGTTGAGGGACAGTGGGAGGGCTTATTTCCGGAGCCGGACATCGATGATGATAAACGTCGACCCCACCTTGAACCAGTGGGAGTTCCAGAATGTCCTAACAGTCCCGGCATCGAGGAACTCGCCGAACGCCTGGACCAACTCCGATTACATGAAATTCCTGCTCCTGTTCCAGATCCTGGGCCACCCCCAGCTCCAGCTCCGATTCCCCCTCCGGTTGCCATTCCAGCCGCACCTCCTGCTCCGCCACCCATACGACGAAGCAACAGACAACGGCAAGTGGCAAATAAAAACAAAGAGTATGACCGCGCCCTACAGGAGGAAGCCGAAAGGCGAGCAAACCACAAGGAGGAAGCTCTGGAACAACCTGCGGAGCCCCCAGATGACGATCCAGAAATCCCTGGTGCATTTATGGCCTCCATAGAGGATTTCATATTCGCCGGGTCTGCAAACTCGTCCTCCGAACAACCACTCCCGAACACTCTAAAAGAAGCCTTCTCCGGTCCAGACAAAGACCTGTGGAAGTCCGCCTTAGAGGAGGAACTCCTAAGCCTCAACTCCAACCACGTCTATGAGACCATACTCGTTCCGAAAGGAGTAACTCCGATCACCTCCAAACCCATGTTCCGAATCAAACGGGATCAAACCGGAAACATAGAACGCTACAAACTCCGAATTGTCGCGCGCGGCTTCACACAAAAGGAAGGAGTTGATTATCAAGAGGTCTTTGCTCCGGTCGCAAACCTTGACTCCGTCCGAACCCTAATTGCACTAGCCGCCAAACATGACCTAGAATTAGACCAAATGGATGTGTCTACAGCATACCTAAATGGAGAACTGCAGGAGGACTTATATATGTCACCTCCGACAGGTGTTCCAATCCAACCCGGATATTGCTGGAAACTCCGACGATCTTTGTACGGACTAAAACAGGCTGGTCGGACTTGGAACAAAACCCTAGACCGCAAACTCGGAGAACTCGGTTTCTTCCGTTTAGATGCAGAGACATGCCTGTATGTATTCCGAAAGGATGGCCAACTCTGTTTCCTGGTCGTCTACGTCGATGACCTCCTCCTAGCTGCCACCACCCGAAAGTTCATGAACTCCGTAAAAGCCAAACTCTCCGCCACCTTTAAAATGTGAGACCTCAGAGAAGCAAAGTTCATACTCGGAATTGAACTCAAACGGGACAGGAAACTCCGGACCATCTCCTTATCCCAATCACAGTACTCCCGAACTGTCCTGGCACACACTGGGATGTCCACCTGCAAGCCAACATGGACCCCCATGGCACACAACTTCCAATTGTTCGTGACTGACCCGGAGGATAACCGGACCATACCGGAGATGACCATCGAAGGAAAACAAGTTTCCTACCTCACAGTCATAGGGTCACTAATGTACCTCATGCTCGGAACTCGTCCGGACATCGCTTATGCTGTAGGCGTGCTCAGCCGTTTCAGTGCGAAACCCAAAGGTATCCACTGGGAAGCAGCAAAACGCGTGCTCCGATATATCCAGGCCACCAAAGACATGGAACTCCGCTTTGATGGAACGGAACTCTCCACAGACATGGACTTCCATGGATACTCCGATGCAGGATGGTCTCAGGACCCAGACAACTCACGATCCACGTCTGGTTTCGTCTTTATCAGCAATCGCGGAGCCATCTCCTGGTCTAGTAAACAGCAGAGTATGGTAGCTCTCTCCACTACAGAATCGGAGTACATCGGACTCAGCAATGCCGGACAACATGTTGCCTGGCTCCGAACCTTCTTTGATGAGATCGGACATCCTCAAAAGGGCCCCACGGAGTTGTTCTGCGACAATCAAGCAGCCATTATCCTATGTCGCGACCCGCAATTCCGAGCGCGGACCAAACACATCCAACGAAAATACCACTTCGTTCGGGATGACCTAGTTGGAAAAGGAGAAGCAACAGTTCGGTATATCTCCACCAAGGACATGGTAGCGGACATACTCACAAAGCCTCTCGCAAATGAACCACACTGGAAATTCGTTCGGGGCATGGGGTTAAGGTTACACTCGAGTGGGAGTGACAAAATATCACCAGGTCCGAAGTCCGGAGACTCCTCCGGACATGGGGACTCATAACAGACTTGTCCCATCTCCGGAGTTCACATCTTTGAGACTCCGGAGCGCGTATGTATCACTATATTGTGTGGCGCGATCCTTACGCTTACCCTACTAATTGAGGTACGAGTGTCCCTTTACCATACACTATATAAACCCTCCACTTCATACTATAGCACCTCAGTCGTTTCTGTCCTCTTTGGCATCGACTGAGCTCCGGTCTACTCCGGTCTTCGCTAGCTCCGCTCCGCTCCAGACCTCCGGACTAGTCAGTCTTGCCTTCGGACTCTGTTAAAAACCACCCATTAAACCGTGCAATCCGAGTTCCGGGCCCCCATCAGTCCAACCAAACAGGAGAAGTAGCAGCGGTAGTAGTTGCATTACAAACGGTAGACCCAACAACCCCCTTAAAAATAATATCAGACTCGTGATACACAATAGATGGACTCACGAAACACCTTAAAACCTGGGAAGACAACGGATGGACAGAGATAGACAATAAATCATGGTTCCAAGCAGTCACATACCACCTAAGACGCCGAGCTGCACCAACAACCTTCCAATGGACCAAAGCCCACCAAGGAACTGAAGGAAACGAACAAGTGGATCAACTTGCAAAGCAAGGCACAAACAAAGAAGAACCAGACCACCTAGACCTCACAGTCCCAATCACATTCCAAGCAAGCGGAATCAAACTATCCACACTAACACAAAAAATTGCATACCGAGAACTCGCCCACAAAAAAACCCACCATACCCTAGAACAACATTAATGAACCTAGACATCACCAGATATGCCATAGAGGAACTCACCGGCAACCTAGAAACAGACAAAACTATATGGAAACAAGTCCGCAATCCCGACATCCGCCAACCAATACAACAATTCCTATATAGAGCGATCACCGGATCCCTGCGCATAGGGGACTTCTGGAGCAAAATACCCAACTATGAACAAAGAGCAACCTGCCACTTGTGCGAAGATGACATAGAAAACCTAGAACACATAATGTTAGAATGCCGATCCCCCGAACGGAAAATAATCTGGAACCTAATGAAACAACTATGGCCCACAGTTGAACAACACCCCAACTCAATCAGCCAAATTCTCGGGAGTGGTTCCATCTCCCCAAAGAAAACCGAAAACAACCCCCCATCCCCGAAAGAGAGAGAATCAGCAAGATTAAAACACATCCTACTATCAGAATCAGCACACCTCATATGGGTAATACAATGCAAACGAGTCATCCAAGGAACACGACATACCAAACGAACGATAACATCAAGATGGATGAACAAGATAACAAACAGACTGAACATAGACAGACGAACGACGAAATCCAAGCGCAAAACAACACACACAAACAAAATCAAAAACACATGGATATCTGCGATACAAACAACACCACATCAAGATTGGGTAACCAACCAAGAGGTTTTAGTGGGTATTAAACCTGTCACGGCCCCCTGATCAGACCGGGGTCACCGGATAGTTCACAGAGCCCACACCCCCTGAAATTCAGGGCATGCGTAAGAGCATTTTCCCTCAGACCAGCCACTTATAGTAGCTGCCTTAGCATATTATGTAGGACTAGACGAGTCAGTTGCTACATAATAAAAGTGCTTGTCTAAGAAAAAAAAAGAGAGAAGCCCGAAGCGATGTGTGGGAGGATGAGCGTTTGGGCTCGAAACGACACGGTTGAGGTGAGAGGACAAGCGATGCACGGTGGTGCCATCGACGAGGCACCGTCGTTGTCGTCCTGCGCATCATGTTGAGCTGGTAATGAAGACTTGGCTTTTTTTTAACGGCGGTGAGCGAATGGGGTGTCCATCAGCTGTGCGAAAGGACGGTGAGTGGGCCAGGAGTAAGTCTCCTACCAATAGGGTCGTTCAGAATTGAAAACGGCCCCGGTTTTGGGACCGTTTTCGTGCTGTTTTGAAATTGGCTTTCGGTAGCCAAAACCATGTTGAATTCTGACATCCCCCGTTTTCGGGCAGTTTTCGCGGCCGTTTCGGATTATGTAAGTGGCGGAGTTTTAAGTTCTTGCACCGTATACGGTCGAGATCAAATGACAATGATAAGGCTTCTTCATCATCCCACCTCTCATGCCCACGAAATCTGAGCGCCAGCAGCTCGGACAAGCCCTTATTGATGGGTATCTTGCTGCACTCATTGCTGAATCCCAGGGGCTTGTAGAGCCACTCTCCTCTAGCTCTGATTCAGGTTCTGAGGGTGATTCAGATGATTCATCATCTTCCTCAGAGTCAGATCATGATCTGCCTACTTCCAGTGACTCAATGCTGCATCTGCTTCGCATTCTTTATGCCCGCAGGTACCTTGTTGATCGCCAGCCGATTGCCAAGAGTGGTGAGAATTTACGACTTCTTCTGACAGTATGGAAGCACCAGCGACCAGATGTATTTCGGGCACATGTTCGGATGACTCCACAGTGCTTTGATTTACTTTTGGCTGCACTCAAAGGTGATTCCATATTCCAGAATAAGTCTAATCACTCGCAGATGTCACTGGAGCAGCAGTTGGCCATTGCACTCTACCGCTTTGGGCACTATGGTAATGCGATTAGCACAACCATGGTTGCACTGTGGGCTGGAATTGGGTATGGAACTGTCAGGGATGTAACAAATCGTGTTATGACTGCGATTTGCCGTCCTTCATTCCGAAGAGCTTCACTTCACTGGCCAACTGCAGTAGAGAAAGAGGAAGCCAAGCAGTGGGTTGAGGATAACTCATGTCCAGCTTGGCGAAATGGGTGGGTAATGGTGGATGGAACCTTGATTCCTCTCTACTCTCGTCCTGGTTACTTTGGCAATGCTTGGTATGATCGTAAATCAAATTACTCTCTAAATGTTCAGGTATGTTTATTATTATTTATTTTCAAGATTTAATTATTGTTATTATTTTTAGATTGTATCCACCCCTGATCTTCGCATCGTGGACTACTCAGTTGGTCTTCCTGGCAGTCAGCATGACTCCACAGCTTTCATGGAAACTCGTGTCTTCCAAGAGCATGAAGTTTTATTGACTCCAGATGAGTGGATCTTTGCTGATGTGGCATATCCACTTCATGATTGGTGCCAATCACCATATAAAAAGTGAGTTTTTTATGTTCCCTTTGACAGATATTTATCTATTTTAAGGCCTGAAAAGGAGACTCCTGAAAATACAACATACAACTATCACGTCTCCAAGATTCGAATCCGTTCTGAGCATGCTATTGGATATCTCAAGGGAACTTGGCAATCCTTACGTGGACTCCGTGTACGTCTTGATAGTGAAGACCACATCCAGTATGCCTCGCTTTGGATCATCTCTTGCATTCACTTGCAGTCATTCATACTGGGACATCAAAAAGGAGCCAATACTTCCAGAGATCAATTCTTTCAAAAGGGATTAGAAATCATGGCTGAGGAACAACAATGCTACACAGAGCTAATGGCAATCAGAGAACAGAATGCTCAGGATGAAGAGAGAGAAAGGGAAGAGGGAAGGAATGTGACATTGCTGAAAGGAAGGATTAGAAGGGAGGAGTTGAAGTTGGCACTATTCAGGTCTTTGTATGGTCTGGATGTTGAATAGCCAGAGAGGTTAAAGGTTAAATGAAAGAAAAAGAAGCTATCCAAGTCTAGGATCAATAGGAATATTTTTGGAAGAAAGACCAGCCTGAATTTTAGCTAGCTCAATTTGCCTTTCCATCATCAATAGCTGGTGAGCCCGATCTGCTGCAGCCTGCTTCTCTTGAGCCTCGATCCGCATCTTCTCAATAGTTGTGGCTGTCTCATAGGATGACTTACGTTTGATCTCCTCCCGGGCAGTCTTCTCTTTGGCAGTGACTGAATGCATAGCAAGGCGTGCCTCACGCTCAGCATCAGCCATCTGCCAAATTGAATCCTGAGTAGTAGTCTTCCTCTTCTTGCTAGGCTGCATAGAAGATGAAGATGTACTAACCCGCTTGGTAGAAACAACACCCTTGAGTACAGGTAAGGACAAGGCATCCTCACCATCACCTTCATCATCACGCAGGTTACCACATGGTGACAAAGGTCCAGTACTCTGAGGTACATCATCCAACGGGGGAGTTGGTGACCAACGAATAAAGGTTTCCTATAAAAAACAAGTTAAACTTATCCAAAAGACTACTAATCACTTACTTCATCAGAATTCTCCTCATCGACACCAAGAACAGACAAATCAAGACTTGACTGACTGTTGGAGACAGCCTTTCGACTCGAAACAGGACTTCCACCAATCAGCTCATTCATGCGAATGTACCAAGGAAATTTTTCCTCAATGAGTTCTAAAGATCCATCAGTCAAAACTCAAGACAATAAGGGTATATAATCAAAGAGTACTACCCCATGCATTGGCAGCATGACTGCCAGCTTGAAGCTCATTGGCACGATCTGCAGTCACAAGACCATGTCCAGTTTCACCGAGTTCACCACGGTGCTCCGAGAAGGATGTCTTGAGGCTAGTAGAGAATTAGCAAGTTGTAGTACAGTCCACAGAAAATTTATTCACCTATTAATGCAATTTTTGATTACATTTCGAAGAACAGGAAGGTCATCCTTGGTATACTTGTTCTCGAAGGCTTTGTCGAGAAGAAAAAAGGCCTCAGCAATGTCCGAACAGTGCTGGATCAGACTTTTGCCCTTTCCGGTCGAGGTCGGACCAGAACCAGCACCTTTGTCAAAGCCGAGAGCAACTTTCCATGTCACTGAGTCCTCAATGAGTGTTAGCAGGGTATCAGTGAGAGAATAATTCTCGGGCTTCGACCAACTACACGAAAATAAGCTGGAAGACACATTCTTGACCAAGGAACTTACTGTACTGCGATTTGAGCTTTTTTCGTGTCACTCGGATTCTCCTTGTCCTTGGAGGCTGAGTGAGGAGCAGTTCGAGCTAGTTTCTTCCCGGTGGACTTCGGAGTTGACACTTGGGTGCTCGGGGGTTTCTTGGCCATGTCCGTAGGTACACAGCGAAGCCTTCGACAGGCTGGAAGGACAAGAATGAGGACACACGTACGAGCACGCACCGCGAGTATGCACGGAGAAATTCAAACTCAGACTGTTGTGCCGGGCATGCCGAAAGCGATCAGCGAAAACGACACGCTGGTTTGGACCCAAAACCAAAAACCAAAACGACATCAAAACGGCCCCAAAACCGGGGCCGTTTTCAATTCTGAACTACCCTAATATAACTTGGTACGAGCGTACTTGCCCCACAACCAACATGACTACAACCAACACACCCATCCTATCCTAACGTTGCTCACTGGCATCAAGGGCCGCCCCAAATGGTGACGACGTTGACATGACACAACACGCACGACGCGCACGACAACGACAACAGTTGATAGCACCACCACCGCCCTCTCCGTCCATGCCACCATCACCCCCTCCCATGGCTATGTGCACCACGATGACGATAATGTCGATGCAATGCGCACCGACGGCGGCGACGATGGCGCCACGTCAACGGCACCATCGTGCCCGTGCCACCACCTACCCCTTCCCGCCATGTGCACACAACGACAACGATCATGCTGCGTTGATGGCACCATTGTCCCCGTGCCACCCACCCACCCCCTCCCACCACTGCTCCATGACACGACGCGCATGACGACACATCGTTGTCGTCAACAAGCACGACGGCGACGATGGCGAGCCCAATCACTCGTCGGCCGCCTTCACCGTATCCATTCGAGGTCGCTCGTCTCCCGCCTCCACCATTCGTCCCCACCTCCAACGGGCCGCACCGAGCCCAATCCCTTGTCGGCCGCCTTTACCGTGCCATTTCGAGCCTTTGGGGCTCGTCTACCACCTCCACCGTTTGTCTTCTACCTCCAACGGGTTGCATCGATCCCAATCGCTCGTCAGCCACCTTTACCGTACCATTTCGAGCCCAAACGCTCGTCTACCACCTCCACTGCAGCATCCATTCGGGCCCGGTTGCTCTGGCGCAGAGGCCACAGGTGACGACGACGACGACGACGACGACGACGAATCCATCGCAGAGGAAGCGCACCGAGCGCAGGACGAAGGGGAGAGTGCCGAGACGCGTCGAGAACCGTCGATCGAGGGGGAGAGACGAACTGCGACGACGCGCGACCGATCAACGACAGCAGTCCTTTGTCGACGACTATCCTTCCAGGACGGAACTCTCTTCTTTCTTGGCCGGTATTCAGACGTCCAGTGCTGGTAACACCATCCAAAAACTACAATTGGCTCAATCGTTCCCTTGCTTAGAACGCGTTCCTCGCTCGAATGCTCTCCTACTTGGCTTTGAAGACCTGAAGCCATGCATGGAGTTCAGGAACCTTCGTCACCTATCATTCGATATTGAATGGAACGTGGGCCTGACGGACAGCGACGTGCTAGCGTTGGCAACAGCATGGCCTTGGCTCGAGGTTCTCCTCATAAATGAGGAGTGGGGCTGGAACTCGCAAGGCGGTATCACCCCCGGCGGACTCGTACGTCTCTTGCATACATGTCAGTCGCTCCTTGGGCTTGCTCTCGCCCTCGATACGAGAGGTTGCGCTGAACCACCCTCAAGTGAAGTGCTGGCGAGCTTTCAATCGACATTGCCACCAGTATTTTCTGTCGATGTCCTTGATTCGTCTATTGAAGCAGAGTCCATGCCGGCCGTTACCACTCTCTTCTCTGGTTTTGCAGCTTGCTCAAACTCTTCTTCGTTCCTTGGAGGGGGGGATGGTGATGCCTCCAGACGCGGAGGAATACTTGGAACGTTGGGATGTTATCGCTTGGCGGGCCAACGATCGATGTTCCGAGTCATCTGTCTGGCGATAGTTGACTCACACAAACGATGAATACTTGAATAGGGGGTACTGTTATGAATACCATGCAATCCAACGTTGAAACGTTGATCAACGACTCGTAGTAAGATTGACTACCTGGACAGCGATTCCTCCTCCAGAAAGAATTCTCTCAGCTACGCACTTCAGCACATGCCGGACCGGTGGTCATACTCAACGCTGCAGAAAGCCGCTGCGATGCGTTGATCGTTCTAGCCCATGTGGACCATGTAATTCATGTCCCGCTTCCCAACATCACTCCCCAGCGATGCGCTGACCTTCAGCACACCCTAAAGAGTCTTGTTCGTCGCGTACATGTCGGAGAAAGAGTACCATTGGACGATTTCGGCTGGGAACCCTTCTTATCTCCGTTGTAGAAATGCGTTGTGAAACCAGCCCTGGATGCCTTGGCTTTCTCAGTACGTCGTGTCTTTTTGATTCAAAGCTAGTACTCATCTGTCCTTCAAACAGTCACCTGGGGACCTATCACGTATTTTTTGGTGCCCGACTGGCCCTTTCACGTTTCTTCCTATCCATGCCGCTGGTCCATTCTCGCATTGTCACACAATCCCCTGATAGCCACCCATCCATGAGATCTCCTCGCCTGCTTCTCTCAATACTTCTGCCGCCATAGTCTACAACTACGTTGCTGATGGTGCCAAGGCCAACGCGGTAGGCAACGACTTTTCTCACCAACACGGGGTCTTGTTGGATCGATGTCCGCGATGTCGCCGAAGCCCATGTGCTCGCGCTCGAGAAGGAAGCTGCCGGAGGCGAACGCATCATCGTCAGCAGTGGTAAGTCCACATCACCCTCTCGCTTTGGTTTTGTTTCTGCCTGGAGGAACTGGCGCGCTGACATACATACCTCCCATAGGGCTGTGGACTTTAGTGCGTATGAGGATGTGTTCAAATGCAGAGGACCTGATTTGTCTTTTTGCTCTTCATTTTTGTTTCAGTCGACGCCGCCAACGATCTCCGTCCACCTCCAAACCTCAAGCCCACACTCCCTGTCGGCGTTCGAGGGGCGGGCAAGACGGTCAAGCACCTCACCATTTACGACACGTCCAAGGCGGATCGCATTCTTGGCCTCAAGTATCGGACGATCGCGGAGACGACCAAGGATACGCTAGCCGATTACGAAGCGCGGGGATGATAGTCTGGTAGACGAGAATCACGTTGAGAGTTGCAATGTGTGAGAGCGAGGGAAAGAAAAAAAGTTCAGAAGAAAGGTCTAGGTTGTATACCTACATGTACTGTAAACAGCAACGCCGGGGAGATTCGTTACAGTTGGATCTTTTGATTTAAAAAAAAAAAGAGAGAAAAGGTGATCAGGAAACGATACTCGCCAGCGTATAACAATGTATAACTGATTCATCTTGTCGAGCCATGCTCTCGGGATCGATCTCGCACACTCTGTCAGTGATAAGACTGGCAATCATCACGATATTCGGAACCCTCAGGGGGATATGGCATGCTGCCATAGCACACTAATGAAAACTCACCATTCTTCGCTGACAAGGATTTACCCCACCCATTATGAGAGGATCCCAGATATGAACCGGCAACCCAATGTCGCTTTGGTGTGAGTGGATCTGCCGATGCACACTTGGGGCGGTCCGCATGAATACGAACGAATGTAATATATGATATACATACATCAAACCACAGTACAATGGGAACGAGGCAAAGTTCGACAAGCAACGATAAACCCTATGCATACTAGATATCACATCAATTAATAAGAGATGTGCATGATCATAGATAACCACTTACTCTAGTAAACGTACCCATGGTGGTGAACGTTTCTTTCCTTGGAGGGTCGCCCTTTCCGCGGTATAACGACTTGACAGCATCGCTCATGTTAGCCTTGCGCTTAACCCCCTCCGCAACGAGAGAATGTGTGAGTGCTCGCGATGCGGTTGATATCGTAGGGTTGAGACTGGGCGCAGGCGAAGGAGAGTTCCCCGCGGGAGACGATTTCTTCCTTTTCGAGGCGGTAGCCTCGTCAACGACGGTGTCCGTGGCGACTTTTCGTTTCTTCATCTTCGGCTTGGCCGGCTCGGGTGAACGGCGAATGTCCATCGCGGCGCGCATGCGCTGCTCCTCTTCCTCGGAGGGATTGATCATTTGGATGTCGGATTTCTGGGAGAATTTGGTAGCACACTGGGGACAGACGTCGAGTTGTTCTTTGTCAGCCGAGTCGCCATTACTCTCCTCGCTGTTCGATATATCTCTTGTAGGTGGATTTGGAACGAGAAGCTCCCGTAGCGCTGATTGTGAGAGTACGCAACCACACGAGCGAAGGTATACAAAAGGTTGGACACCATTCATCTCCTTGAAGTTGAGAGGGCAGACGAACTGAGGCACTTCACTCGGTGGTACGTCGGCGGAGGTAGGGGGTGTTGGTCTCGCGGTAAGTTTTAAGGTTTTGATGTCCTAGATCAAAGATGAGCATGGGAGCATAGAAACTCGATACAGCACGACGTAGTAGTACCTTTAGCGAATATCTCAATTCAGAGGTGCCTTGCTTTGTCAGCGATTCGATGTTTGTTGTCATGCAGGACCCGAGTTAGAACGCAACATGTCCTTTGCCCCTCATGAAGTGTACTCCAGATGTCTACCTGGAGCTTATGGATATCCATTATGGACTCCAGAACTCAAGATCCAGCTCCGCGAAAGTTATCAGCTGGAGGGACTGAAGATTGGCGACGTCGGCATTGTCTCACTCAACGATGGAAGTTTTGACGTGCTGTTCAACATTACACTACCCCGCAACGAGCAACCGTATCCCAAGCTCGTTCGAGAGGATTTTGCCCCCGTTATACTAGATCCGGAGGCTGACATCGCAACTCAGCCCCACGCAGTACCTGCTCATGATGTTATCTCAAGCGCCTCCATAGAACTAGTCTCCCGGGAGGTTCATAGTTGCGAGCAAAAGCCACCAAGGTATGCTACTTGTCTATGATTTTCAGAGAACTCAGAAGGAGGCTGAAGTTTTTGAAGGGCTGATTACGATTTTAGCCTGCCCATGGAAGATGGTGCGGTCCTCATTCTCCCAGAAGGCGCTCAAAGCTGTGATTTAGCAAACGAGAAAAGGTTTTTAGATGAGGCAATTAAACATGCGGTTGATTGGTATGAATGTGCCACCGAAGAGGCCGGTCGCTTCGTCCACAATGATACCCTCTACCTCATCACCGCGTTTCATAAAACACGCTCGTGGTCCCTTGGAGCAGCAGGACGGAGCACTTCCAGCCGTCAAAACCGACGTTCCATTAAGTTCCAAGTCGGACAAATTGACCGCAACAGTGACACGGCGGCGGCTTACCTGTGGTCGGCCACGCATGGTTTCTCGGGACGTGTTGGGCCAATGTCCATGATTCCAAACCACACTCACCTTGACGTTAATGAAAATACTAATAACAGGGATTGCTCGAGCTTGCAGACTTTTCTCGCCAAGAACGTCTTGAAAAGGTTCTATCGACAAACTACCGAATAGTTGTGGAGTCCGGTAAGTGCTCCATTGATTTCTTGGTCTGGCCGCTTAATATTCACAGGTGCTGTATACCTTCGAAAAGGGTAAGTTTTTCTCTCGCGCTAAACGTTCGCTTGTGCTACGTCCTTTCACCCTAACAGGCATGTATTTGAAAGTCCACCTCAAAAGCATCCCGAATCGACGCCACTGTCTAGTGCCCTGACCGTACCCTCGACCTCTGCATCGCGTGTGGACAAGGTCCTGCCGCCTCCCCCCGTTCCGCTCATCCAGTCCGTCTCCTCACCCTTTGGCGGCCCGAACCTCCTCTCTCGCACGTCCACGGTATCTTCGTCCTCGTCTCGTACGCCATCGACGGCCTCTAGCGTTTTTAGTCTCTTGAGTGCGTTCAGTCTTGGGGAGGATGATGTTATACCAAATGCTGATGTTCCATGCCCCCCACTCTTCCTCCAGGAGCACCCTACGGGAAATATCGTCCGAATATTGAAGGGCCTGATGAGCAGGTCATACCTTCAACGATACCTTCAGGGTCGCAATCACCGTTGCCAGTGCCTGATCGTCATACGATATTCGTTCAACCGTCACTCGGGCACCAGTCGAGAACTACGTCGTGCACCAAGGAGTTACTTCATCCACCTCTCAGTCCCGGAGTGCTACCTGTCCCATCCGGTGACACACCCCACGTCTTACCGGCCGAGCCTTCTGTTGGCGGCCTTGGACATGAAAAGGAGTTCGATGATAACGAAGATGCCCGAGAGCCCATCTTTCGTGACAGTGAAGAACATAGAGACACCGAAATGAGACATCGAGGTGATGCACTGTTCCATGAACTGGAAGAAGGAGCTGCGAATGTTCCGCCGATCTCGCCGCTTCCCACTCGACCTGAGGGTCACGATCAAGCCTCAGATATTGAATCCAAGTCGATTCATATGGCTGTGCAGGATGCACCCCCTCGACATGCTTCTGACACTTCGGACACCATGCGTAGGGAAGGAGAACGAATGGCACGTGAACGAGAGTCACCTGGGGCGGAATGCGAAGGCACGCGTCTCGACGAGGAAAGACTCCTCGACAAAGAGAGGGAGGCCAAAATTGCTGCCCTCGAGAATGAGTTAGCCCGTACCTGTGCTGAGCTTGACAAAGAACGGCAATTGCGCACGACGGAGGCGAGCGAGGCACGGATGACAGCTGCAGAACGGGACGAAGCATTGCGCAACCAACAGGCTGATCTCGCTAACGTCACTCGACCAAACCAGGCTTTTCATGAAGAGAAGAGGGCGCTAAAGGAGATGCACCGGGCAGACAACCAACGTCGGAGGGAAGCGTGCGATGAACAGATACAAGCGTTGATCGGCTTGGTTTCCCAGTTTCTGGATGGGCATGCAGCGACTAGACAGCGCGAGGAAGAACAAAGGCAAGCAAATGAACGTAACGCTGGTGAGTTGAATAGTTGCTTTCGATTCCTCCTGATTCAAGGAAGCGGATAGGTATCGAGCAAGTCATTGAACATCTTTTGCGACAGAACGCTGAGCAGAGGGAACATCTTAATGCTTTGTCAGATAGTGAGTAATTTGGGCTTTCCATTACCTTTAATACTGATTGGAGGCTGGCGAGCAGGTCGCACCCGACAGTACGAGACTCTTGTTGCTCTCCGCGGCATTGTGAACAACCCGAGGCCTTACAATGTCAAAAGTGTACGTGCAGTTCGTTTTGCTCGAGACTATAGTATGGTTCGTAGGAAGCCGGCCATACTAGAAAATCCATATTTAAAATGCTCTCCTCTGCTGTGACTGACGTCCATCTCCGCAGTATCTGGGTGAATTCGGTGAGGTTCCTGCCACCGAGGTTCGCAATGAAATCGGGAAGCTACGTCAGGAACTTCGCAACATCCAACAGTGCGTGGTCAGCCAGCGTCTAAATCTTCATTCTCAACCTCCTTACAGTGAGCTCGTGATGATGAAGTATGGTCCGCGTGGAGAGCTTGATCCTGATGGGTCTGATGTTCGTCCTGATTCCTTCGCCTTTTTCTCATAAACAACACAGGAAACCATGGATGGCATCAGGTGCTTCACAGCCTCCACCTCCCGATGTCCCACCTCCACTTGGTGACACAACACGTCCAGCTTGGCGCAGCATTCCGCAGCGATCAAGCCGTCGCTCTCGGAAAAGGCGGGAAGATTATCCTCTTGACACACCCCCAGAACCAATATCAGCCCATTCTTGGGTTACGTGGCAGCGTAAGTTTCGCCAAGTTTGAGGTTCATACTCCGAATTTGTGATTGATATCCTCTTTTGTAGCTAACCCTGCGCTGGCACCTACCCCGCCGTCCGTCGAACCTACTCTGCTTGTTCCCGACCGCGGAAGCCCTGGCTTATTCGGCCCTCGCTCACCCCGTGATTCATACCGTGGTTAGATGACGTTGGAAGACACATTGTATGGAAATAAAAATGTCTGGATACATGCCTAATGCTGTTAGGATCCCTAGGAATCATAGTGCAGACTCCAACAAAGCAGAGACTAAGTCGCCGCGGAAATGAATTTTATAGATCTTCTCGTTTCTCCCCAAGCCAAATTCGAAATTAGTATGTTACGCGTTGTGCTGTGTCGCATGTCGTAGGTACTACCTCCGCACCTGCGGGTGGGCTAACCCCACTAGCCTACCCCTCTCCAGCGTGTCAGTTGATGAGGCACCATGGATACGCTAACAAGCCTACGAGTCGGATGGGTTTGCTCTAGCCCAACTCATGAGCCGTTGTTGGACCCCGCTAGCGGACACCACCACACGGTGGAGTTGGAGTCAGTTCCTGTGTTCGAATGATGCTGGAGTATAGCTGGGGCTTGGTATGATGGACTCATCGGAAGTGTCGGGCCTGTGCACAAGTGCTCAAGGTCAATTATATATCAACTTTGGCGGTAGAACCACTTGGCATGGTCACTGGCGAATTCGCGTTGGCAGCAAGTTAGCGTTATAATTTAGACTTGGACAGTCACTTTGCCTAGCAGTCTGACTTCGATCGATTGGACTGAATGTATGGCACCCGGGCCGCCAGGCAGCTCTCAGCCTACTTTCCAAATACTGCCATAATCTTGAGTTCACACACGACTTGGAACATTCCATCTTTCTTTTGTTGAACCATGTCCGATCCTACGACCCAGTCCAACTATGACAAGATCGCGACGACGGACCTCGAGCTCGACTGGCGTGTCGATTTTGATACAGGGACGATCTCTGGGTCGGTGATACATCGATTAGAGGTGCTCGCAGAGGACGGGGTCGGCGAGGTTGTGTACGTCCCTGTTTCTCCCATTCACGTTTGAAACGTTGATCATGATGGATTCGTCCTTGAATCGTGCTGCGATCATGATCGGTATATATCGATGATCGACAATACCATAGACTCGACACGTCCGATTTGGAGGTGGAGACAGTTGAGGTCAAGATTGGGGAGGAGCCAGTTTGGGAGGGTGTCCAGGTGTGTCCCGGCTCATGCACGCTGCGTGTTGGCTCCCATGCCCCATCGTAGTTCTCGATCGGCACCGCACACCCCGTGATGGGTTCCGCCCTGACCATTTCCCTCGGCCGCGTCCACCAAGGGGGTGTCAGCGTCCGGGTGACGTACAAGACAAGGGACAGCATGGCGTTGCAGTGGTTGGATCCTCAGTACGTCCGCGACTCTATTTCCTTCGTTTTCTCAGGCTGAGCGGGATACGTTCGGTTTGGTAGACAGACGCAAGGAAAGAGATACCCGTACTTGTTCAGTCAGTGTCAGCCCATTTATGCGCGTGCCTTGGTGCCCATCCAAGGTGTGTACTCGTGCTCATGACCTCTGGTGCTGTGTCGACGTTGGAGTGATTGATCGACACGATTGCGCGCAGATACGCCCTCGGTCAAGACCGTACGTATACTCTCACTTATTCGTCATGCGGAACGTTGAAGGGAGTATTTGTCTAACACGACCGCTGTTCCCCCACCCTTGCTCGCTCTCATTGTGTCCGGGTCTTGTAGAGATACACGGCGCGCATTACCTCCACCTTACCCGTGCTCATGTCCGCCATCCGTACTGCTCCTGCCTTGAAAGACTTCCCGAGCGCCAACGACCTCGGACAGAAGCTAGTGACGTACGAGTACAACCAGGTGTGTGTGCGCGTCCAGATCATGTGGTTGAACGACTTGATGTGATATGCGATTGCTAGCCTATACCCATCCCGTCGTACCTACTCGCCATTGCATCGGGAAATGTCGTGTATCGCGCATTCCAAGTACCCGAAGGAAAGGCTTGGACAAGCGGTGTATGGGCCGAACCGGAAGTCGTGGATGCGGCGTGGTACGAGTTCAATGAAGACGCGCCTAGGTAAGTCATATCCGACCACTCGGAGGTGATTACAGGCTGAATGGAGGAACGCCCGTGTAGGTTCTTGACGGCAGAAGAAGCGATTACGAGCGACTACAGGTTTGGAGTATATGACTTGTTAGTATTGCCACCTGCGTTTCCCTATGGAGGCATGGTAAGTACAGTGTGTACGCTGGCGCTAATGTTGCTCATTCACATCTGGTAGGAAAATGCATGTCTCACGTTTGTTACGCCAAGTGAGAGCGGTGTTTCGAGCTTTGATGGCAATCGTGCGGACTGACGAGCCACACAGCACTTCTCACAGGTGACAGGAGCCTCGTTGATGTTGTCATCCACGAGATCACCCACTCTTGGTTCGGCAATGGTGTTACGTTTGTCTTTCATGGTATCTGTCACCTCGGACCCCATACTCACATTCTCCCCCTTGCCAGACAAGCCAACTCGAGCCATTTTTGGCTCAATGAAGGTTGGACGACCTATATGGAACGTGTACTTCAAGAGCGTCTCCACAGCCCTGCTCACCGCGGATTTTCGTTCTTGATCGGGCGCAAGGGTCTCGACGATGATTTGACGCGGTATGTCGGTCGACCGAAGTACCAGCGGTTGCAGATCAATTTCGAAAAGGGCGAGGATCCGGACGATGCATATAGTGATGTGCCTTACGAAAAAGGAGCCAACTTTTTGTTGCATCTCGGTGTGTTATCTCTTTTGGTTCAGTCGTTTCACTTTAGACTAAATAAATGAGTCGGGCAGAAAGGGCGTTGGGTGGGTTGGACGTATTTTTGCCATACGTGAAACATTACGTGCAGAGGTTCATGGGGCAGAGTATCACGACGCAACAGTGGAAGGACGATTTGGTGGCGTATTTCAAGGAGGACGAGCGAGCAAGCAAGGTGCTCGATGGAATTTTGTGGGACGTACGTTGTTCTTGTTGGTGTGTGTGTCCTGCCAACGAACGTGTGGACAGGAATGGCTCTTCGGGGAGGGTCTGACACTCCCCGCCCCGGTCGAGTATGACACGACGCTCGCTACCGCGTCGTACGCGCTGGCATCGCGGTGGGACAAGTCCCGCTCGACGGACGTGTCCCAGCTGGACTTCAGTCCGGGGGATGTGGATGGCATAGATACAAACCAGATCAGTGCGTTCTCTCTTCCTTCCATTCTCTACTGGTTCGATTGACACCTTCATCCCCTGCCCCTCCTTGCAGTCGTCTTCCTCGAACGCCTCCAGTCCGAGCAGATCCCGCCCCTCCCGCACACCCACATCGACCACCTCGGAACTGTCTACGCCCTCACGCACACGCCCAATGCCGAGCTCCGCCTGAGGTTCTACGAAATAGCGCTACGCGACCCCTCGTCGAGCGCTGCGCATGCGTACGCGGTCGACGCGGCGCGGTGGGTTGTCGGTGCGGACGGGACGGGCGTGGTCAAGGGCCGGATGAAGTTTTGCAGGCCGGTATTAAGGGCAGTGGGGAGCGTCGATCGAGGGATTGCAGTGAAGTGGTACAGAGAGTATAGGGAGGCGTTTCATCCGATTGCAAGGGGGTTGATTGACAAGGTGCGTCGTAAATGTTGTCATTTGGGGCTGTGGTGGGGTGGTGCTGACGCGTGAGTGTGCGGGTGTGGTTAGGACTTGGGCATTTAAGATCGTTGGTCGGGTTCAGAAATAGGGTTGACTGGACGGGAGGTGGGAAAAATGGAGGGGAGGTGACAGACAGATTGGCAGTATGACAAGGACTGACACGCCATCTTGTGCAAGGTATTGTACACGTTGCGTTGGTGTTCCAAGAAGGACAATAGTTAAACAGAAGACTGGAATGAATTGTGTCATGAGGATCCATAGGTTGAGGTAGTCTGGTGACCATCCCATTTATGAGGCTGTTGTCGCAACCATGTCTGCCTCTTTACCATGGCAGCGGACCTCAGTCGACGTGAGTCTCCCCTACTGTTGCTCCTGTACTACTTGTATCTGAGTCACCTAGTGGGTGCACTCTAGGTATCCCTCCCAAGGGACTGCCGATTGCTGCGTGTACTGCTGTTGCAACACTGCACGACATGAAAATGCCGCTAACGAGAGAGAGAGTCATGTCATGCGAGTTTCACTAATGTTCAATGTTCAAAAGGGTGACACACCGGCGGCGACTCATGTTTGGGGTCCTCAGTAGTGTCGGCGACTCGGGTGATCGATTCTCTAGCCTTATAAGGTAAAAAATCTGGAGCCTCACCTTGAATGCCTCGGCGACTGCGATCTTCATCGAGGATGCTGAGCAACAGGTGGGTGGTTGCTCTTGCGCTGACATCTGCACCTCGCTCGTGGGACATCACGTCAAGGAAAATTATTTGCACCAGTCGCTGCTGGCAGAGCGGTGAGACGGAACGACTGGCGACTGTCTCAGACCAGTGTCTGGTCAGTAGTGTAATTTATGATCGAGACAGCCTCCGAGTCCTGGTCCGCGAGAGCCTTGAAATTGATGTAGAATGGACACGAGAGGTGGACAAAATGAAAGGGCGTGCAGCAGGCGGACTTAGTGTAACTTGGGAGAGGGACTCCGAGACACGTCTTTCACTTGCTCGATTGCGACAACATATCGAACGAGTTGATTATCTAGCCGAGGGTTAGCGTACGGTGGACGTTGTATATGTATAACGATCTACGTCTCGCAGCAAGAAAGAAAGCACTAGCATTCCAACCATCAGTGTCTCATCGGTGCCCGCCTCCACGGACACACAGACGCACCACGCTCACCCAGAAACTTCGCCAACACCGCGACTGGTCACTCTGCACTACTTGAAATCGCCCCACAAATCTCCAAACATGTCGTCCTTTTTCGACGCCGGCGCCGACGGGGTGGCAAACAATCCATGTCCACCGTTTGCCTGCGTCTGCACGGTCGCAGTACCAGCGCGCCCGCCCCAGATATCCGTCGTGTTGAGTGCATTGAACATGCTCGACGTATTTCCAAACGCATTGGTGGTCGTGTTCGTGCCCGGGTTGGCGGGGGCACCCCACACGTTGGTGGTGTTATTTGCGAGGGCGGCGTTGCCATTCCAACCCGAGGAAGCGGAGGCGCCCCACAGGCCGGTGCCGCTGCCAGTAGTACCCATTACATCGATCGACGGCTGCGCTTGTGCATGCCCATACGTCTGAGCCCCAGAAACGCCGCCAAGCGCGCCCCGCGACGAGTGTGATGCAAACTGACCAAACGCGTTCGAGGGCTGGATCGCCTGCTGCGCAGGTGCAGCTGGTACTGGTGTTGGTGCAGGCGCTGCAGCAAAGAGAGAGAGAATGTCTTGTTTGACGTCCTTTGTCGGAAGTTGGGGTGGGGTCGGTTTTGAGACAGGGGGTGCGTGAAAGTCGAGCGAAAACAAGTCATCTTGGACTTTTTGTTGTTGTTGTTGCAGAGGTTGAGACTGAGGCTGGGGCTGAGACTCAGACGAGGACTGGGAAGGTGCAGCGGGAACTTGGACGCGCCCAGCCACCGCAGCAGAGAGGAGTTGTCGGGATTGAGAGTAAGAATGGGCGGTGTTTTGGCGAAATGTGCTGGGGGTGTGGACAGAAGGCGAGACGGGGCGGGCTGCGGAGAGGCTCGCGGTGGGTGCGTGCGCGGGACGTCCAGGGGCGGGGGAGGTATCAAAGAGTGCTGCATCAGCAGAAGCAGGAGCCCCGTTGGAAGCCGACTCTGCGGGCTTGTCGAGGACGGATGGATCTGAGGGGGGAGGTCCATCCATGGCCCATCGCCGTGACTCATATTTCGAGCGGATAAAGGATTCCATTTTGCTGGACGAGTGGGTTAAATGAGGAGACGTGCCGAGTGGGGGACTTACTGGTCGAGAGGGACATGGCCTGCTTTGAGATGGGCTTCCCAGTACATGTTTGCACGACAGTTACCCCATCTCTGGATGGACTGGGAAGAAGGTGAGCGACGGCGCGGGTTGGAGGCAGACGAATGGGATTACCTCCATCTGCTCGGGAGTCCACATGTCGAGATCGATGGATTTGACGCGGCTAATGTGCGTGCCCATGCCGCGGTGGATACCTGAACATCGTATGCAGAGATATACCCCACTGGAAATGCACGATAGAATGAGTCTTTTACACAGCGATACGATGGCCGACGAGTTCTCACAGGTTCCACGATGCCCACCGAGGATCTGGGCGTCCATGAGGAAAGACCGGGTCCAAAACAGTGGTAGTGTGCTCACCGTTGCGCTTGCAGTCTGCGCAGAGCTTATTGTCGGGCTGCTTGACGAGCTCGCGAAGGATTCTTGCGTTGCGTTCTGTGGTGGCCTTGTCTGGCTTGTACATCGTGCTCGACGTCGAGTGCAATGTGAGTGTGTTGAACGGGCTGTGCTATTTATTTGTTTGTTGTACACGCTGCGACTCGCTACTCCTCCTTTTCACGACGTGTCATGTCCTCGCCAGCAGCCCGCGCTCAAGCTCGTAGAAAAGCCATCCTCAGTCGTGGCGGCGACCGTCTCGCAAAACTGACCACCTCAGCGCGCGGCGAAGACGCCTCGGCCAACTTGCACGACGGTGAGCTCATCCATGTGTCTCGCGTCTACGACTCACGCCGTCGTCGCTGCAGATGCACCCGCAAGAAGGAGTGCTGCGTTCGTCGGGGAAGAGACGAACATGCCCCCTCCACCGCCCCCGCCAAAGGACACACCGAGGCCATCACCACCCCCACCCATGTTCACCGCCCAGCCAGATCCCTCTGTCTGGTCTGAAGAACAACAGCGCCAGTTTATGCAGGCGCTCATGGATGGTGCCCTCAACCCTAGCGGCTCTTTTCCATCGCAGCCGCCCCCACCACCCTCGTTCGAGACCCCGCCTGGTGCAGATGGCCCATTCGCAACCATGATGGCGCAATTGTCCAGCGTGAACGCGGCGCAGGGTGCTGCAGGGAAGGCGCCTGTGGCGCCTACACCACCCAAGCCGCCGACACGGTTGCAAAAATGGATGCCGTTGTTACATCTCGTGTGCATGTGGTGTTTCCTGGCCTTTTTCGTCTTGTGGAAGGAACCACAGGTGTTTGTCGAAAAGACTGCGGGCGCGGTCGAAGTGGCGTTCTGGAAACGCTGGCCCAAGTTGGTCAATCAGGGAACGTTTGAGGGTACATGGGGGGTGCAGGTCGTCGTAAGTGGTTTTTATTGTCAGGCTGTCGAGATGGCTGAGGTTGCGTTTTGCAGTCGTTCATTTGGGCGTTTATGACGCTGCAAGTGATGCTGCACTCGTTGCGTATATTCAGTGGACATGTAAGTCGATGTTCTGCTCGTTTCGGTGTGTATTAACCTCATCCCATGCAGAACGACATGCAACCACCAGCCCTACTGACCGTCGTTCTTCCACACCTTCCGCCACCATTGCCATCAGTGATCATGAATGGACTAGGGTATCTGCGCATGGGAAATGCGTTCTTGGACGACATGGCGGCCATTGTGTTTGGGATTGGGATGCTTATATTGATCACATCCTGGTTTGCCGATTAGAGACTTGTTTTCTGGCCGGACATTTTCGCAGCGTACAGATGACTGGTGTGATTACGGTCATATTATATATAGGCTCCATCATCCATCTACGATAGCGTCAAGGGAGGATTGCTGCAGCCCCCATCTTGGGTCGACTGGGTGAACTAAGCATCTCCCGAACCTGTTCCTCAAGCTCCTGTGGGGACGCAGACTTGGCCGTATTGGCCTTGTGCCGTTTTGTAATCTCCGCGAGCCGTTCCTTTTCTTCTCCGGGTAGGATAGGATGGCCAGCAGCAAGCGCGGCGGACTTGTAGGCCTCCCATGGGTCACCGCCCGCGAGGTTCATGAGTTCCTTGGCGATGGTCGTCGACCACTTGTTGGACATGTCGAGCGTCGACGTCCTCCCGTCCTCTACGTTATGAAAAAACACGTTGATTCCATTAGTTGGTACACGAGGCAAATATACGAGGGCGAGACTCGTGTTTTTTTTACTCACCAAACTCGACCGTCGCTTGAGGTGCCCAGGACTCCTCGCGCGTCTTGGGCACCTTGTGAACGGCAATCTCGAGCAGGGGATTGGCCCAGCGTATTCGTGGCAGCTCTTCGTTGACGAAATGCCTGCGCAGAGTCAGCGTTCAACGTTGAGTGTCCTAAAGGATCGCGCTGGCTCACCGTGCCCCCATGTGATCATTCCTCGCCGCCAACGTTAGACTGATACGTCGGAGTCCGTTGAGTGCGAGTCGTGGGCCTGCATTGAGATGTGCGAGGACGCGGGAGAGATGGGATGGGGGGGGAATGAACTTGCCGCGTCGACGTGGCATGGCTTGCTCGTGTCAGACGAGCGTTGTTTGGCTTTGTTGAATTCAAAAGGCCTTGCCTGCCTGTTTTGGATGTCACCCACTCCGAAACCTTGGCTTGCGTTCAGCCTGTTGGTCAAAGTTGTCGTCCACAGTCGTCGTAAACAGTGAATTTTCTGCTCAAAATGTGATACAGGAAGAGCGGGTCATTTCATGTAGATCGAAGCGGCGGAGCACAACGTGGACTTGCGGGAATCGACTACTATACAATTCTTTCAGATCAACGCTTGTCAAAACAGTGACAGAGCCAGTGCGCGGGGATCGGCGGAGGCATGGCCAGAAATGACACACGGCCATGAATACCACTCGGAGGTGATGGTTTCATATATCTGCCAGGTTACTGCGACTCGCTTATCGGATGTCATTCCAAAGGCTACAATATTGTAAATTTCCGACGGACTCGGAGGCAACCGATCATAAACTCGAAAGTGATTTATCTAACACCATGTCAACCAGCTCACTGTACACGACTGTCGGAGGCGTTCGAACGACCATGTGTGTTTCGGACTCATCCAACTCCGAGGTGCTCGAAACGAGCGACGGATGAGTCGCCGGGGTTGTTAAGATTGTCTGGCCTACCGGGATGACCACGAGGGTGGGGTCAATGGCAATCCTGAGTGTCAAAATCGAGTTCTTGAGCTCAGCGGGGTCCCCGTAGTGCTCGAAGAGTAAAGAGGGAGCTGCCAGGATTGGTCAGGATGACTACGAGGGGTGAGGTCAACGGCATGCCTGAACATCGAAATTGCGCACTGGAGATCACCCAGATACCTCGAAACGAGTGAACATGGAGCCGGCAAGGTTAATGGGACGACTGTGCTCGGCGGGATGACCCTGAGGGGTGAGATCAATGGCATCTTTGAGCATCGAAATGATGTCACCTAGTGCGAGGAGACACATGAAACGAGTTATCAAGTAGTTGACGAGGTTGGCGAAACGGCCAAAGCCATGCCATCTCAACAACCTTGGCTACTGTGCTGTCCGTATTATGCGCCTTGGGGAGCTAAGTGATCTCCAGGACACAATGTCAAAGCACAGGAATGCCGTCACCTCACCGCTGATGATCGTCCTCGCAAGCCGCGAGGATGATGATTAGGGGTGAGGACAACCGCACACCCGAGCATTCGTCGCGTCCTCGAGATCTCTCAGCTCCCCCCCAGTTGTTGAACTCAGTAGCAAAATTCTCTGGTAGTCCCGCGCAGCACCAGTTATCCGAAACCGAGTTGGTGCTGACCAGCTCCTCCAGAATTGCGATTGCCTCTTGTAGGTCATCTAGATATCTGAATAATTCGAAACCGTGCAACAACTGGACACCTGCTTAAAGTCCTGAGGAGCGTGCAGCTGAAGCCTGCTCCACCGTTGATTGAACATCCGCCTGAAGTGACGACGGCACTCACTCTATGTATGGTCACACGGGTGTGATTTCTGGAGAGCGTCATCGGTCAAGGTTTTGGTTATAATCTCTGTCTCCCACGACCGAGGGGAGCAACTGATGCGAAGCCCGAATGCAAATGGTGAAAGTAGCTGCTCGGAAGAACCAAGAACCATCACCCCGTATAGTGGTACCTCTGCGTCCTTGACTTGGTCCCTCTGCTTCTCGAGTCGCGCGAGATGTACCGCAGCCAGATGAATCCGTGTGAAAGGACGGTCCAGGTAGGCAACAGGACAGGCACCGAGTGCATTGCAATACAAGGGAAACGGAACATTGAGCGAGACATACACGATCTCGACTTGGAGAGAATGAATTTCGCCATCGCTAGGAATGCATGAGCAACCACGTGGCATGGCTGCTGCAGCGAAGATATTGTGAGCGCCAGCTGATAGAACGTACCAGATCCCATTTTCGCCCGTGTGGTCGGAAATACAGCAGCGCGATGTGGCCTTGGTTTGGTTGCATCCACAAGCTCGCCTCGGGATCCTGTTGTCGCCTGTGAACACACAATGAATGACGAGGATCGCACTGACAAAGGACACTCGCTTACTCCATGGGTGTCAAGAGCGACGCTGACGAATCACTGCTCTCACAACTCCTGTCGTATGACTGGTATCAAAATGAAAGAACACGGGGACACAGCGTCCCTATCATTTGAGCAGAAGCATCTTTTGTACTGGAAGGATGCATAGTCTTGGAGAGGAACGGTGCCAAAGATCTGACGGTCTGCGAACCCTACCAAGACAGGAATAACCCGACTTAAAGGAGCACCCCACATTGGGATTTGCGGGAAGTCGTCAGTCATTTTTGTAGACTGTACCTTCTTCCTCGCGCTCCTCAACGCACGCGTCCGAGGAAAATATACGCAACCCGTTTCTTTCCATGCTATGGTATACTCGGAGCAAGCGGCTAGTCGACGTCGTTCTTCTTCAATCATCGTTGGTTAGAGTGGGTGAAGGAGGTATTGCAGGATGAAACGAAGGGCAAACATGGAGCGCCTTTAAGGCGATGATACAGGTTTTCCGCAGCAAATCGATCCGCGGAGTCTGACTAGGACTCCCGAGGGCAGTGTTGCAATGGAACAGAATAGAAGCATGCGATTGCAAGCATCGAATTCGGCGAGGCAGGTGTGCGTCGTGAGAATTGTGACAACGTGAAATGAGCACAGAGTCGAGACGTCGATGGACGACAACGGGTTTACTCTTGGCTTTGTTTCTGATCATGATGCATCAGATGGTTTCTGAAATGCCGCATCAGAACGCATTCCATCAGAGCACCTTTTGGACACGATGTTACCAATATTAGTCCCCTGAGAAGCCTTTTGGGTCAGGTCGGAGTTTTTTCTGCCTTACGAAATTCGACAATCCTTTACCCATACTGAGCAACAACCACAATCCTATGAAATCCTTCATCCGCAAATGGTATTCACGACCTTGTCATTCCCACGACATCAGAATCTCGTCCAACGATCTTGACCTCCTCCGCGGCGACGCGTTGATGCTCCTTGAAAGCCTCGCCCTCTGTGCTGTCCAGATGCTTGACGACGTTATTCGCTTGTCATTATTTGAAGCTGAACCCGACTCCTTCATGAGAGCTCTCCTTGTCGTTCGCCTGATCCGTGCAGTACTTGATCTGGAACCAGTCCATTCATGGTGACCCGCCGTGTTCGCGATACATCTAACATCCAAGTCTTTACACAGGTCATTCTCAGTCACCAAGATGGTCCGGATCCGGGTACGTACCTGCTCGTTCCTGATCACTTCGTACCCTTGGTTGCTCTCCCTGAAGAGTTTGGCAAGGGCAAATTATTGACCTGCCATCGTATACCGATTGTTTGCGTACGCAATTTGGTTGTTGTAGACGCAGTCGAGGGAGTGGCGTTTTAAAACATGCTCGACGGTGGGCTGGCGACTACAGAGCGCGGTGACGTCGTCCGGGGTTCAAGCCTTCCTGTGGTATGGAAAATACGCTGACAGGGAGACTGATAGCCTGAGAGCGTCGCGAGGCAATTGAAATGATGGTAGAAAGACAGGAACAGAGCATTGGATGGCTAATTTAGAATGGAATATGTGGCAAAACGACCATCATGATTTCACTTCATTGGCCTACTAATACCTAAACAGCCATCGTTACTCATGCACAGTGGCGTCGTAAACAGTGAATACACTGGCAATTCTTTCAGATCAACGCTTGTCAAAACAGTGACAGAGCCGGTACGCGGGGATCGGCGGAGGCATGGCCAGAAATGACACACGGCCATGAATACCACTCGGAGGTGATGATTTCATACGCTCACATCTGCCAGGCTACTGCGACTCGCTTATCGGATGTCATTCCAGAGGCTAGACAATACTGTAAATATCCGCCGAAGGAGACCCACTATCAAGACCCGTCGATCACGACGGAGGTAATACTATAGACTCTGTCCGTGTCAACCTGCTCCGCTTAGCCTACTGTACACACGACTGTCGGAGGCATTCGAACGACCATGTGCGTTTCAGACTCATCCAACCTCTACTAAAACCGTGAGACCGCGCGGTGCTTTCAATGCCAAACTCACCATCTATCTTCATTCTCGCTATGCGCTTGAATTCCGCTCTCATCTCCACTTTCAAATTCTTGCTCGCTTCTGCGGTTCTCGCAGACTTTTATCGCGAGAAGCAACACCCCCCGTTTCTTAACCGTGTCGAGAAATCTATCGACTCTACCACCGTTCAATTTCCATATGACCCTGACCGGTGGGCTGGTGCTGTGTGGCTTATGGAGGCGTGTTTCCCCTTGATCGTGTGTTACTTGGTCTCATTCTGCCTTGTTCCGACAGCTAGGAACTGTCAAGTCCGCGGGCCGCTGGCACGTTCACTATCCTCTGTGCTAATGGTACCTATGGCGAGCGTTTCAATATCATAGTCAGTATCGGCGGCTTCTCGCGCGCTGGCTGTGCCCTTGGGGTCAGAATCACCGTGTAGGTAGAGAAAAATGGGGGGGGGGGGGTTCTCTCACTCGGGTAAAGTGACATTAAACCATGCATCAGTAACCCATCTCACTCTTTTTATGTTTAGGTTGGGGCCAGTGGCACCCTGAGGATGTTCAGGATGCTCTAGGCTCGTTTTCCATCAGACTGGACATCAGATCAGAGCTTCTGTCCATGCGTATAACACCACATCCGGTGTCGTCTCACTCAGGAATCTCACTACTGGGCAATTTTGGATGGCGTGGGTCCGCGGTCCTTACCTCAACCAGTGGGATGCAGATTGGGTCGTTACAAGAATTCCGTGGTTGTTGGACCTCGACCTTCCCAACTTCCCTTTACGGATATCAAAATCGACACTTCTGGGACCCCCAAGGTGCCTGACCGCAGCAAGATCTTCCAGTGTTGACTTGGACACTGGGTGATGAGCGCTATGAGCACCAACCAAGGATCGCCCTGTGAACGGGCGATGTGGTCGGGGGATGCATTTTGGCACGGTCGAAACTTCTTATCTTGCCATATCATTTATTCACGCTCCAAACTTGAAGAAGATAGTTTGTCCATTCTTCAAGTCTAGACCTTGTGCTGGCCGTGAGAAAGCTTCAAGTATCGACGCGTACGCTACACTTGAAGTTTCGGCTACTCGTTCGTTGCTCAAATTTCACATTTAGATTCGCCGTACAAAGCGGGTGTACAAACTTAAAATTTCCACTACCATCTGGATCCTCGACAAACATCAAATCTGGCTGCTGGTCAAACCTGAAACTAAACTTCAAGTGTGTCCCCTTGAATGTTTCGTTTGACATTTAGGTAAATATTGATGCAGCCGTTGTGAGAGGGGATGAGCCTGCTCGGCATGTGTCATGTTTCGCACACTGGCAAGTGTTGCAAGGCCGAGACATACAATGGTAATATGATTGTTGAGGTTGAACGTTTTAACGAATAGGCTCAAGTTGTGATGCATCATATCAGGTCACCACCAACGTTTCAACCGAGCCTGGGCTCTGGTCCTGCTCTCGCTCGACGGACACGTGCTATTGGCAGAAGGCGTATGATAGAGACATTTCAGGGGGGTTTGGTAAGCATGCACACTGTCGTTGCGTTTGATGATAGGGACAAGCGAGAGTTTACATATTAAGGGGTGAACATAAGTCAGGCCTCTCACACTCCAACCCTTCCAATGTCTTGGACCGCGCTCGAATGCATCTCTACTTCAGACTGTCTCGTTGGGCTGGCGGCGACGACCGCCACCGCATACTTTCTTTACAACAGGTATCAGGCAGCACCAATCTCCAAGAATGGCATCCCTCTCCCTCCAGGGCCCCCTGCACGGTGGTTCTGGGAGAACGCAATGCCGACTGTAAAGTAAGGTTGACCACCTTACCTCGTACTCATTTGATTCGACCAGTTTCTCCCCAGCGTCGCACGCACACTCGCAGACTGGGTCACAGAGTATGGCCCTGTGATCACGTTACGCCGGGGTAGTCACATCACCATCATCATTGGACGCGTGGATGTACGATTTTTTTTTTTCATTGTATCGTACATGCTGATCATGCATCACGGCGTTGCTTCGGATGTCTACTTGACATCACTCATCTGTAATCGTCAATTCGGGCGAGTAGGCTGTTACTGAGATCATGGAAAAAGAGGGCAGCGCGCTCGCGGACCGTCCCCGCATGATCTCCGCTGGTGAGATGCTGTCCAAGGATATGCGACTCCTGCTCTTGCATAGCGGCGAGCGGTTTCGTCGTTTCAGGAAAGCCGCACATGCCTGCCTGCAGCACAAGGCAACCTATCAAAACATACAGCTCGAACATGCAATGGATGTCATTACGGATATCCTCGACGACCCAAAGAACCACCGGGCACACGCACAACGGTGAGGATACGTTTACCCCGTTCGAGGACCTTGCTTCAACCGACACGAAAATTTGCAGGTACGCTACATCGGTTACTCTGCGTTTGACGTATGGCAAGTCGACACCTACTTCGAACGACGATCCAGAATTCGCCAGGGTTCACCAAGCGGCGAAGAACTTCTCCCATGTGATGCGTCCTGAAGCATATCTCGTGGACCGTATCCCCTTGTTGAAATATGTTCCTGGATATGGACGTGATCTGGAAGAGTATCACATCTTTGAACGGCAACTCTACAGAGACCAAATGAATCGCGTTCAATCGGAGATGGTAAGCATAAATCCACTCGCACATCTGGGCTGCGAGTTACATCGGGCATGCAATCGGTACAGGAAACAAATCCCAATAGCGAATCATTTATGAAAATGCTTTTGGAACACACCAATGAACATAAACTCTCGACGGATGAAATGGCTTATCTCGCTGGAGGCTTATTTAGCGCTGGGACAGGCACAGTATGTCCCTTTAATCAATAACCGATTACAACGTGGACTGAACTAACATTGCTTGTCACAAGACTTCAAAGGTCATTACACACATGATTATGGCTGCTGCCTGTCATCTAGGAGCGCAAAAACGTGTTCAAGAAGAGTTGGATGTCGTCACCGGAAAAGATAGAAGTGAGTGTTAGCGTTCTGATAGTCATGAATAGCTGGCAACGTTGCGACAGTACCCACCTGGGAAGATTCCGAGTTGCTTCCTCAGGTCCACGCGTTTGCATTGGAAGTACAGCGCTGGAGACCTGTTGTACCCATTGGTGGGTGTTTTCTACACCAAGAGATAACGAGATAGACTGTACTTTCCCATAGGAGTTGCACACCGTGCCACTCGGGACATCGTCTGGGTACGTTTCTTATCATCCACTGGATCGGAAAGCCTTTATCGAACCTGGGGATAACACAGAAGGGTCAATACATTCCTGCGGGTGCCACTGTCATTGGGTGTCATTGGTGATTATGATCGTCATTTGTCCGTCTCTGAAAATTCGTGATTGATTGCCTAGGGCTATATGTCAAGATCCAGTGGCATTCCCAGAACCCGATACATTTGATCCCCAGAGATGGATCGACGGCGAAGGTCGGCTCCGGAACAACATGACCTCCTACCCATATGGCTATGGCAGAAGGTAGGTTGTATACATCACTCTCGACTTCTGATCAGGGCTGGACGAGATCATCCATAGAGTCTGCCCGGGACAGCATCTTGCAAATACATCGCTGTACATCAATCTTGCGCTCTTGCTTTGGGCGTTTCGTATTGTGGAGCGACCTGATGCACCAATCGACACGAATCCTATGATGGACTCGGTTGCTACGCAGGTAGCTCCTTTTGATGTGGAGTTTGTACCTCGGATAGAGGTGGGCCGATTGAAGGAGATGATGTCTAAATCAGAAAGTCTTGTATGAGCAGATGCTTCTGTACTTTAGCATGTACTTTGTCCCTCGAGACTCTGAGCTGCAGTCTGAGCGGTACTTACCGCACATAGAGAATCAATTGGAATTGAGGCTATGAAAAAAGCGCCTTCAGCTGCATCCCAGCCTTATTACACTAGCATGGACATCGCCGTCCTTGAGAGACAATATTTTTGTTATTTATTTTCGTGGGAGTTTGGACAAGTCAAGTGCTTCTGGTCGCAGACGCGTCTGCTCACCATCGCGAAGGGCGACAGCCACCGCAGCTGCGTCGATCTGCGAAACACCTAAAACACGACCAGCGACGATCAGATACAACATGGCAACGACCAACGGCAACGCCTCAGCCCCGTCCTTGACCACCTCAACCTCGAACGGCGTGCCCCCCAACGATGGCCATGTCGATGCTCCACCTCCCTTTGACGTATCTCTTTTTCGCTCATATCTCCTCGCTCTTTTACCCCCAGTGCTCGGCGCATACCCCGAAGAACTCGTGTCTCTTTTCGACGACGAATTCGAGGAGAAAGTATCGAGGTTCGCGGCAGAGGGCGGGGGCGTCATATATGTCGTCAAAGTCAAGGAAGAACAAGAAGGTGAGGTGAATACTTGGCGCTTGCCAAGAATGAACCTAACACACAGCAGAGGATATCCCCCTGCGATTCTACTATCAACTCACCCCCCAGCTTACATATTCCTCTTCAAACGTTACCTCGCTAGCCCTCATCAAGCGCGGTCCAACCCTCGATCCACTCACTCCTCTGGCTACCCAACTTCATATACTAAACTTGTTTGGGGGTGAGGAGACACCATATGAGGGTCTGCATGCGGTGGTGAGCTGTGGTATGAAACCGTGGTTCGATGCCTTTGTCGGTGCCCGTGGCGTTGGCAAGGATGGCGACAGCAAAATGGGCAAGTGGATGTCGCCCAAGTAATCCGTGGTTAACTCACACATGCATATAGGAATACCAATGACGAAAAGGAAGTTCGCGGAGCTCGAGTTATCCCTTTTGCATCTTCAACAAAACGTTGAAATTCCGGAAACGCACCTTGTAATCCATCCCGCCATCCAGCGGGCCGTTGAACAAGTCCGGTGGTTTTCCAAGTGTTTGAATCGTAGCTGACTCGCAATCAAGGCTCAGGCGATGGGTCAAAGACCCAGCATTTCGCATATACCGGCAAAGCTTCTCAACGACAGCACCTTTTTGAATTCCCTACACGGGCATGTGAACCAATGGATCAAGTCTATTCAAGCAGTCACCAAGCTTACTCGTGACGTGTCTTCCGGTACTGCCTCCCAAGAAATCAATTTCTGGTTGAGCTTGGAGAGGGCATTGGAGGGAATCGAGGCCCAGCTACGAACCGAAGAAGTGAACATGGTCATGGAGTGTCTAAGAAATGCAAAACGCTTCCACGCAACGGTCAGTTTCATTGCGGACACTGGGTTGAACAGTTCTACGGATCTTGGTGAGTACCCAGCGAACGCTATCCTGTGAAGTATGCGCCTCATTGATTCATGAATAAGTCCACAAGTATAATCAGTTGATGAAAGACTTTCCTTTGAATGAGCTTCTCTCGGCTACGGACCTTGACAAGATTCAAGAATCGCTTATATTGATATTTGGACACATTAACCGCAAACTCAAGCTTTCGCCTTACCCAATCCGACGTGCCCTTCCTCTCGTGGAGGCTATCTCTCGAGACTTCAATGACCAATCGCTCCGCGTACTAACATCACATCGACTACCCTACACACCATACGAGACATTCGATCGACTACTCTCCCAGACGATGAACATTTTCCGCACATGGGACGATCTCATCAAAGAATTCACAAACGTTGCCCGTGAGGTCACGAGGAGACGTTCAGAAAAGTTCATCCCGATCAAGGTGGTCCCCGCACATGCCAAGTTGCAGGAACGGACGAGGTATTTAAAGGATTGGAGGAAACAACACGAGCAACTTGCAGTGATGACGGGTCCGACGAAAGGATTGAGAAGTGTCACAAAAGAGGTTGGGGGAATGGATATGGAGGAAGAGGTGAAAGAAGCATACGAAGTAATTAAGCGGATTGACGTGCTGGACGTTTCTGTCGGTGAGAATCTTTGCGTGCTTTATCTGAGTGTGTAATGTTGATCCCTCGTACAGAGGGCACTGAAATTTGGGTCGCTGCTGAAAATGCATATAACGAACGAGTGGCGAGAGTGGAGAACCAAATAATTGCAAGGCTGCGCGATAGGCTAGGTACTGCACGTAATGCGAACGAGATGTTCAGAGTATTCTCCAAGTTCAATGCTCTGTTCGTTCGACCCAAGGTAGGCTCTGCTCTCTCATGTCTTTGAGGCATGCAAACGATCTCTGTTCCCCAGATACGAGGTGCTATCCAAGAGTATCAAACACAACTTATCGACTCCGTCAAAGAGGATATCAAACGTCTACACGATAAGGTAAATATTGCGTTCTTGGTGTTGATTCATGGTCCCCACATCTTTTCCAGTTTAAAACTCAATACCGGTTCTCGGAAGCGTATCACATGTCTCAAATGCGCGACCTTCCACCAATAGCTGGCGCTATCATTTGGGCTCGCCAAATTGAACGACAACTTTTAACCTACATGAAACGTGTGGAAGACGTCCTTGGGAAAGGATGGGAACTCTACGCCGAGGGTCAGAAACTTCAATCCGAATCCACTGCCTTTCGCAGGAAACTCGACACTCGACCTGTCTTCGAAGCATGGTTACACGATATTAACCGACGGGACATGGCTGTCAACGGACGGCTATTCGAGATTGTACGACTGCGTGGTGGAGGATTCCAACTCGCGGTTAACTTTGACCCCCAAACTATTACTTTATTCAAGGAGGTTCGGAATTTACTTTGGCTCAACTTCCAGGTTCCACACATGATTACAAACATGGCAAAGGACGCCAAGAGGGTGTATCCCCATGCCGTTTCGCTCATGGAAACGGTTAGAACGTATGGGCAAACGTTGGACTTAGTGGAGCACAACCAAGGGATAGAATGGCTCGTCGCCGAGTACCGCAACGAGGCTCAGAGGATGGTTGCAAAAGGTATGTTCTCTCCTGGACGACCCTCGCACGTTAGCCCGACCGAAATTTTCTAGGCATGAGCATCCGGTGGGACTACTTCGTGAACCAATACGACACGGCCCGTTTTGTGTCTGGTGCCGATGGGCGAGACAACAGACATATCCAATTCGTCCGCGAGTTCGCTAGCGTGGTTTCGGTGTTACAAGACAAGACGAACAACGTGATCGACTTGTACCGAGATATCCTTCGGGCTGTAGAAGACCTGGCAACGTGTGCATATACCCACGAGGCTTTCTCAGAACTCTTGAGCAAGATTCAGGCTGCGGTACGAGCTTTTCTCTGTACTGGAACGTGCTATGCCAACTCTGGTTCTGCTGCAGATTGATCGATTGAACTTGGAGGGTTATGCCAATTTGGAACATTGGGTAGCGGAACTGGATAAGCGGATAGAGGACATACTATTGCAGCGTCTCACGCACATCATTCAAGTTTGGTGCTCCGAGTTTGATCGGACGGACGACGGAGATACACGTCGTGATCCCCTGCCATTACGTGATATGACCAAACGACGAACCGGAAAGGGTGCTCGGGAAGAGAAGGTCCGTAATCTTTTCGTCATGGTTCGGACATACTTACGGGGTCTCCACAGATGCTGGAAGGAAACATGACTGTGAAACCCATCGTGCACGAAATTCGGATACAGAACCAAGTCATCTTCCTGGACCCACCAATAGAGTATGCTCGTTCGACGTGGATCAAACAGTTACATGACTGGCTCGGTAAGCATTCATTTGGGTCAGTTGCGGTGGTAATGCTAATCCACGTGTAGGCGTTATTTGCCGCTTACGCCGAATCCAAAGCTCGAGATATGAGATTGGTTTGCAGATGCAACAGAATCTCACCTCTGAGACGACGTACACATCTCTCGTGGGTGAACTATATCTGACTGTGATTACTGGTCTCGCTGACATACGTGCTTGCACAGCTGACCCACTTTTCCGACAACACTTTGGAGCGGCCGTTCGCCCTGATTGAACTCAAGGTCCAACAACTGAAAGACTATGTCGCTAAATGGCTACAGTTCCAATCTCTTTGGGACCTCGAAGCCGAATACGTCTTCAACCGACTCGGGGACTCGCTCGCACACTGGCAACAGCTCCTCACCGAGATCAAGAAAGCGCGCTCGACGTTTGACACCTCGGAGACGCAGCGGAGTTTCGGCGTGTGCGTCGTCGATTACGAACAGGTGCAAGCGCGGGTGAACGCCAAATACGACGCATGGCAGAGGGATATCCTGAGTCGGTTCGGTGTCAAATTGGGCAACGCGATGAAGGAGATGCATGCGTCGATCTTGAAGGCGAGGAACGAGCTCGAACATCATTCGATCGAGGGCTTGGTCGGTGGGTCGAGGCGGTTCTAAAGGGGACGGTGGCTCTACCGTTGTCGTTGGTTCCTTTTTTTTTTGTTTTTTTTTCCGTTCTCCTCGAGTTCGAGTATTAGGTGGACACTGATGGTCCTCGTTGGCATTCCTTTTCATTTCTCTCGATCGTAGCCTTTTTTCTTGTCTATTATACCCGCTCTGGATCTGGATCTAGGCTGCATCCCCCTCGTTTATACGACGGACACGTTCGTTTCACAATCTCCTTATTGTCGTTCATCCTTGCATGCCTTGTCTCTCACTTTACTAAATGTCTACTGTATCGGCTACGTATATGATATTCGATGTAATCAAACTGGCTCGAATGCCCTTTGAATCGTACTTGTGTCAGGGTCTGCATTGGGGCGCTCGATGAAAAGATTAATCATTTGTACATGAACATCTATACCAGTTGGATGGTATGTGTACTGCATACTGCATACAGTGCGTGTAATGAATAATGGCTACAGATAAATTAGCAAAAAAAACGTCGACATGGATAAATCACTTTTCCCTGGTTGAGCGAGCACCCATGATAACAATGCAAATCACCCCAAGGAACCAATTGAAAGCATACGCGTCGTGCACCGATCCCCTTCATGACACTTGTAGGCTACCACCTCGTCACATCCGCCTCTGCCTCGCCAAACATACTTGTCTTTTTCACCGAGAAATCCCCTTGTTCCCTCTCGCCTTGTCCTTGCACACCCTCGCCCTCGTCCTCGTCCTCGCGCGCACGATAATACTCTGGGAACTCGCGCCTCAAAAATGCCAACACGTGCGCATTGATCCGCTCAAACTCGAGCAAGAACCCATCATGTCCGTCGGGCGAGGGTATGGCGACCAGTTCAGCACCTGGAATGTGCGTCGCCAGTTCGCGCTGTTCGGTGGGCGTGAAGAGGCCGTCGGTTTCGATGCTGATCACGAGCGCGCGTGCGGGGAGGGTGGTGAGGGTGGTGGTGAGGGGGTCGAGGTCGAGGCGTGGGTTGATATTGGCGATGGTGGTAGTGGCGATGGTGGTACTACCGGCGTGGCCGTTGGTTTGGCCGCTGGTGGCGGTGTGTCCATTGGTCAATGAAGAAGAGGAAGTGGACGGGGCAAGGACGTGTCGTCCCCGAGCGAGGTCGTGCGTATCCATCTTGCGCGTAATGTGGATGTAACAGTTGGCATCGAACCTGGCGACGAACTTGGCGCCTTGATAGCGGAGGTAGGACTGGGCTGAGAAGATGGGCGGGCTTGGAGGCGTCGGCGACTCGGAGGGGCCCTCGGATGTGGGGGACTGCGGTGACGCCTGGGTTGGGGACGGTGCTTGCGACTGTGGGCGGGATGCGCATTGGTGGCCTTCGTTGTGTGCGATGAAGGCATGGTCGGCTGCTGATGTGAGGGGTGCGAGGGATGCGATTGGCTTCCCGTTGACGTGGGCGTTAGCGTCAGGCGCAGGCGCGACCTGTGGACGTCTTCCAAACCTGCTTTCAAACGAGTCGCGCGAGCGATAGGTGAGCAACGCGGTCATGCGCGCGGCGGCGAGACCAGAGGATGGCTGGGAGGTGTAGTAGCCGTCTTCGTACGCGGGGTCGCTGTAGATGCATTGGCGCTGCGTTTCACCCCAGCTGATGCACCATGCTGAGTGACGTGCGGAGGTGGCGAGGGGGATAATGTGTCGGATGTACCCTGGAGGGCTGCAGAGTGGCCATTCGAGGACGGCCATGCCGCCCATGGAACCTCCGATGGCGACAGCCACGCGGGACACCCCGAGGTGGTCGAGCACATGTTTGTGTAGTCTTCCCGGGGATGTCAACGATGAGCTGTACAGACGCAAAGCGGACAGACGCACCGAACATCATCACGGATAGACGTCTGGGGGAACTCGGGGCCATACGGACGGCCAGTGTCTGGGTTGAGCGTGACCGGGGAAGCCGTCCCATACGGCGAGCCCAGTACGTTGGCGCAGAAGATGAAGAATTGGTTGGGGTCAAACGCCTTTCCACGGCCTATGAGCGGACCCCACCTGTCACGCCGTCGTGTCGTGTGAACGAGGACGAGGAGGAAAAGACGAGGGTACGGACCAGTCTTCGACGTCGGCGCTGCCCGTGAAAGCATGGCAGATGATCATGACGTTGTCTTTGGACTCGTTGAGACGGCCCCATGTCTTATACGCGACAGGGACGTCTCTCAAGACATGGTCATTTTCGAGAGTAAATGTGGGCACGACATGGATGGACTGTTCGAGGAGGGGCGGCGCGATGGGCATCCTCGGTGGAAGTTGGCAAGACGTGGCGGTTCAAGTTGGACTGTGAACATTTATTCAAGTCCGATGTCACCATCGTTGCGACATTCAGTACATTACAATCTTATCAGACTACGTTACTCATCTAAATCAAGCCTATGATGGGATATCTGATGGTGATGGGTTCTCCTGTAACAACACGATACTCCTTGTCTACATTAATTAAGCCTGCAGTACAAGGTTCACCAACCTTTTCTTCGCCATCTACTATCCCTGTGTGCGTGAGCTTCTTCTACCGCCCTCTTATTGTACACATCGCCATAGCCCTCGTCCATGCCACCACGGACGGTACTTGGCGTCTCACTGCCTGCCATTTCCCGCTGTTTCCGACGGATGAGGGTCAGTGCGCGTTCGCGTTCCGACGACTCTCGACTCAAACGTGCTGTCGTTGGATCTAGTTGCTTTGGCGGGGGTGGCACAGCTGAAGGCCGATCAGAGTGACGAGACGGACGGTGGTCTCGGGAACGTAAATTGGTTGAAGGTGGTGGTGGTCGCGAGGACGAACGAGCAGCCAGTTGTTGTGTGATAGAGGTAACCGGGTCATTCATAGATTTAAAGCGAAGGTCCCTTTGTCTGTCGATACAGTCAGAGGACGTTCCTGAGTGTGGCAAACTACTTACCGTTTCTCGTCTTGCTCGTCCTCTACAAGTTGACCACGGTCTCTTGCCTTGTCCGAGTACCAGGGATTAAGGTCCTTGGCACTTGGTGCAAGGGGATAGCCTTTCTCGGCTTCCGAAGGTGAGGTCTTTTTTGTCGCACGCATTGCGGTCACCATCGCTTGCTATATCGCCACGTATTGACCAAGGAACGCAAACAAGACGTGCTGGCAACACTCACCTGCTCCAGATCCTCGAAAAGGTTGATATGCTTCCCAGATCCAATCCCCGTAGCAGACCCTTGTTCCAGTCCTGCACCCGTTGAGCCCTGTACATCACTCCCCTTGTCCTTTCCCTTGCCACCGATCCCCGCACGTTCGCGCAAGAGCGCCAGCCGAGCTTCCGCATCCGCGAGCGCAATCCGACCCTCTTGTTCTGCTTCTTTACCGGCTGCTTCTTCTTCATCTCTTCGAACACGCTCGATGTTGTCCCGTCTGTAGGGGTGGTAGGATTTGTGGTGGGCGATGTTCAATTTCCCCATCTCGCCGTGGTCTGTGCAAGGAGGTGGCTAGTTGCTTAGTCAATAACTTTAGAATCAAACAAGGCCAAACAACCACGATCAAGCATACGAACAAGGATGACAATTTCAGCTTACACTGACGCAGTGAAAATATGGATGAAGAAGAAGCATTCATTCAAAAGATATCTGATGCTCATCCTGGCTACACGTCATTCATCACGCACTTCACTACGCTGGCTTCCACACACCCGCCGCCGTTCATATATGTCACAGACACGAACAACCCGCGTATCACAACCTCGGTTATTGACGCCATCTTTCACGGTGTCTCTTCCATCCCAGGTGCTCCACCCACGCAGTATGCGCATGTAAACGCTGTGGCATGTATCACCCCACGCGTATTCTACGACACGGTCCTCAACGTACTCGCGGGATGGACGCCCTCGTGGAAGAATGGGTGTCAAGTCTGGCCTGGGGACGATTCACAAAGATACAACGACAGCATCGACAGCTTTCTGCATGGGCTCAGAAGGCTTCATCTTGAACGTACCACTGACTCCTCAAAAGGAAAGGGAAAAGGCAAGGCGGTTGCTTCCAAAAGCGAGCAAGATCCATCTATGGTGATCCTCATCGAGCGGGCTGAGAGACTCTCCGAGAGCCTCCCAGAATTGATTGTACCTCTGTCCCGTCTAGCCGAACTGGTCAGTCAACTTACACATCCAGAGCGAGCTTACATGGAGGAAAACGTATCACTGACTGACGTGCGAATCGTATAGTCGCGAATCAATGTTTCTGTCATCTTGTTGTCATCTGTCAGCTGGGAGGACATACGGCCCGCCATGGGAGCAGCACCTGACCCGTATCATGTCGACGTTGAACCCCTGGCTAAACAAGGTAAACCTCTCACAATATGTATTTTTGGGTTGTCTTCCAGCAATGTCGTGTCACAGATGTCCTCCACAGGCTCGTGTCTGCATTCCGCCGTACATCCCTCTCAGAATCGCCGTCCGATACATCCCACGTGACCTACCATCCCGCTTTACAGCCGCTCTACGAACAATACATGGAGACGCTTTACAATGCCATATCGATATACACAAACGATCCCATCGAATTGCAATACGTCGCCGCGGCTCGGTGGCCCGGCTTCGTCAAGCCGGTCATCAGTCAATATGAGGAATTGGTTCGACAAGCCGAAGAGGAAGAATCAGATCCTCCCGAGCTTGAGCCCCCAGCCACGGATGGCCGTTTGCGCTTGTTCAAGTTCTTCCTACCAACGTTCACAGCGGCTTTAGATGCGCTCTACCCACGTCTCGACAACGCCGCCGACTGGGCCGCAAAGAACGAGTACGATGCCGGTCAAAGATTTGTCACGTCCAATTGCGATGGCCTCGCAAACAGAGTGAAACTGGCATCAATTATTAAAGTGGACCATCTTCCGCGGATGTCCAAATTCATTCTGATCACTGCATATATGGCGTCGACTAATCCGCCGAAGAGTGATTTACGGATGTTT
The DNA here is from genome assembly GCA_018397855.1 of Boletus reticuloceps. Taxonomy (NCBI): domain Eukaryota; kingdom Fungi; phylum Basidiomycota; class Agaricomycetes; order Boletales; family Boletaceae; genus Boletus; species Boletus reticuloceps. The sequence continues at coordinate 690,396 of JAGFBS010000023.1, forward strand.
GGACGAGGACCGGAAGAACGCAAAAAGAGGCGGAGAAAATCGGCTTCTCCGAAGAAAACCGGGGGAGCGCAAACGATTGTCAAGGTACGGGCCGAGACCTGACCCCTCTCGTGTCACCCACTTTTGTTAATTTTGTTAGGTTTCGCAACGGTTACTTGGCCCTGCGACGTTCCCGCTAGATAGACTGCTTGCAATCTTGGGCGCGTTATTAGAGGAAAACGATTACGAGACACGACCACACGATCCCCGATTCGAGTTGCCCGGAGAATACACCGACATGGAAGTTGGCCGGATTCACATCTACGCAGCTGTACGGCATGTCCGTTTGTCGGGAAACGACGACAACTCAATTGACTGTTGCAGATCACGGAGCTGACCCTGATGCGGGCATTGCACCGAACGAGCGCGATGGACAAGCTGGATGGACCTCCGATGTTCAAATGTGGGATATCGCACGATGTTGCGTTGGCACTTGCACGGGATCTCGATGTTCCGCTGAATGACTGGCTGTGGGATCCAGCTTGAGACAGATCAATACAACGGGAGGGTATTGGTTGACCGGTGCACACACACTTCAATCGAGTAGACTGAAGAATGACCGCATGACTATCCCATACCAGTCTCAGCTGACCTGTCTCGTCGAGCACTAGATTAATATGATCGGTGTTGTTGTGAATACCGCCAGACCTTGGTTGAGGTATCACAGAGGTACCAAAAAGCTTATCTCGAGTTTGTTTTACTACTCTTGGCTGGATCATTACATAATCCTGAATCACTGCCCGCACTCGTGGCAGTTTCCCTCGGTCACTGCATTCGTGATGGACTGCCCTGGTGGCATGATCGCGTTGGCTGCACCACAACGCTCTTGAAACAGTCTTGAAACCCTTTGACTTGCATAAATCACGGTCGGATTGATACTGGTGCTAACGTGGATGCAACGCACTTGAGCCGAGCGGAGCACCACTGTAACCGGCGGATCGGTCAGGTTGTCGCTATCATTTGCGCCGTTTCCATAATTACGCGACGGTCAGGAACACGTTTGTGGCTGTCAAACTTCTCTCACTCTCTTAGTCTTCAAGCTGGCGCTCGTCTCACACCCCGTCTTTCCCTTAATCCCTTGATGCCCTTCGAGCACACGTCCCCGTCGCAGGACCATCCATTGCGGCGGTTAGACACGCCTTCGCGCGAATATTTCGATGACGCTCAAACGATAGGAAGTAAAGACTCGGAGTCGGATGTCCATGTCCATACCTTCACCTCAGGTAGGTCTTGTAAGCACGTCCTAGTCCTGGGTGTCATTCAAACTCTGCGATAAACCGCGCCCAGCTTCTGGCATCTCCGTGCGTGTTCTACCTATTATCTCATCCCTTTATTCGCGACCCTGACTGTCATCTACAGGAATATACATCGATTTTCGACGATCCTAACCTCGACTCGAACCCAACTTCATCCGAGTTTGATGAGGATTCGCCATACCCCGAAGTGCGTTCTGCGGTAGCCAACACCGATGATTCGTCAATACCCGTAATGACACTACGAACTTGGGTGCTTGGCATAACATGTTCGGTGATTATCCCCGGCGTCAACCAATTTCTCTTCTTTCGCTATCCCTCCGTGCCCATCATGGGCCTCGTTGTACAACTCATCTCGTATCCGCTCGGGAGCCTCTGGGCATCCCACATGCCTCGAAAGCGAATGTTCGGTATCTCGCTGAATCCAGGCCCATTCTCCATCAAAGAACATGTGTTGATAACGGTTGGTGTCATCCCTTGTACCGTCTACTTTCGTTCCCTGCCAGTTACTGACTTTTTGTAGATTATGGCCTCCGTTGGATCGCAGTCAGCTTATGCAGTGAGTCTATGCATGTGAGGGAACGTACCTTGCACAGTTGACTAATCCGCATTTAGACCGACATCATCGCTGTGCAACGGGTGTATTATAACCAACATTACGGTTTTACTTGTCCGCACGCACCTCTCTCTGGGAACGTCTCTTGACTGACGCACGGCGTTTGTCACCTCTTGTTTCCAGATCAATGGTTTCTAGTAGTTTCCACGCAGTTAATTGGTTTCTCTGCGGGTGGGATTGCTCGTCGATTTCTTGTCGCCCCACCCAGCATGATATGGCCGACCACGCTCGTGTCATGTGCCCTGTTCAATACTCTGCATTCCCAACAGTACGCGGGGTTTGGACGCCTAGGTGGCATGACCCGAGAGCGGTTCTTTCTGTACGCGTTCACAGCATCGTATCTATGGTGTAAGTCATCGCTTTTTCTTCCAATTTGCTGTTGATCGTTGAAGATGGCATTAAATCGGTGATACAACAGACTTCTTCCCTGGATATCTGTGTACGTCGTTGGCTTGGAGATCGGGTTGCACTCTCGACAGCGGATTAACCCTGTTTGGTTAGTCCAGGCACTGTCGTATTTTTCGTGGGTGACTTGGATATGGCCTGACAATGCAGGTGAGCCGAGTCCATTTTATGCGGTTGATCGACTGTTTGGCTCAACTCGTATTGGAAGTCATCGCACAATTATTTGGGTACGTCACCCTTTCCTGTCTATTTGGTGTGTTGTTGGTTGACGAGATGGCGACAAGTTACACCCATGGAATGGTACGTGTGGTTATGAACGAGTTGCAATGAGATACACATGAAATGATGGCACAGGGCATGTCTATCTTGACATTCGACTGGAGCCAAATCGCGTGCGTGTTCCTCAGTGTGGCTTGTTCACTGACACGGATTGATGTCATTCACTTTGACTATCTAGGTACATTGGCTCACCACTAGCTACACCATGTACGACTTTTTTTCTTGTTCTGTCATATCGCTTACATTCGTGATTAGGGTGGGCTGCGGCCAATATTCTCTTTGGCTTCATAGTGTTTTACTGTGGGTCGCAAAACATTGTAAGCATGCTAATCGTCCATGCTGACTTATCGTGTAGGGATTATAACGCCCATACTCTACGTGCGTGAATCGCTTGAAGGCGTTGGAAACCTGGCTTACTCGCAGCCTTTGACCAGTTCACGAACACTTGGTATTCGTTGTATATGCCGTGAGAATTGGTAACCATGGGAGTATGCCTACATGCTGACATTCGAGGTAGCATTCAATCACGACAGGTCTTTGACAATATGAAGCAACCGTACAACGTCACCCGGATACTAACCCCAGAGGTCACGCTCGATATGGAGGCATACAGATCATACAGTCCGTTGTACATGTCGTACGTGGTCTCGTTTTGTGCAGTTTCAGAAACCCTTCACTGGATGATGTCTAGCACAAGCTTTGCCGTGTCGTACGGGTACGTGTCTCCTGCGATTACTTGCTTGATTTGGCTGTTTGAGCTCGGTGTCTAGGTTGTCGTTTGCAACGATTACAGGTAACTTTTTCTCCGTTTGAAGGGAGGGAATCAATATGAACCCTCTACGATAGCTACTCTCGTCCATACCTTCCTTCACTTCCGGAAGCAGATTATTCAGCAAAGTCGGCGATCCTTGAGAGAAGCACCCGATGTCCATGCGCGCCTCATGAGTTTATACCCACAAGGTAACACCCCTCTTATCGATCGTCTTGGCGTTCCCATCGTGTTCATCATCACTCTCGTCGTACATTTCAACAGTTCCCGACTGGTGGTATCTCTTGCTGTTTGTCGTCATGTTCACCCTGGGTGTTCTCAGCATCGAACTGTGGCATACGCAAATGCCAGTATGGGCTTTCGTGATTGCTTTGCTTATAGGTAAATCCGTATTCTTATTTGTCATAGCAACCAGACGTTCGCTAACACGAAACTTCGCGAAGCATTCACCTATGTGATTCCATGTGGTATGATTCAAGCGATCACGAACCAGCAAGTCGGTCTTAAGTAAGCCGAAGTGTATGCTTCTATTTGATGGGTTCTCATATCTCTTCTAGTGTTATCACGGAACTCATCATCGGGTATGAGCTCTACTTTACTTGCGATGTCCCCGAGTTGAGCCAAGTCAAGTTATATGTTACCTGGCCGTCCTGTCGCCACGATGCTATTCAAGACATTTGGATATATAGTAAGTGAATAGTACAGAGTATCAGACAATGCGCTAAGTTGGCTACTAGACGATGACGCAAGCTCTGACCTTTACAGCGGACAACAAACTTGGACATTATATGAAGATACCCCCTCGTACCATGTTTTGGTGTCAGGTTGGTTCACACGACGTTGCTTGTTTCCCGACGTGCTTAGTTCGTGCAGATCGTCTGTACTGTTATCGCTGGAACTACTCAGCTTCTCGTGCAATCGTGGATGTTTGGTCACATTCCGTGAGTTGAACGCTTTGTTATCGTGATAACTTACCTAATCTGCACTGGAAGGGACATTTGTTCCACTTCGCAGAAAGACGGGTAAATTACAGTCTCAGCTTGTTTTCTCAACGGTTCATGCTGAGTTTGTGTCCAGATTTATTTGTCCAAATACTCAAGTATTTGCAACGGCGTCCGTCATATGGGGTACGTGTCAAATCATACAGATATTGGGACGGGTCTGAGTGGATGGTGGCGTTTAGGCGTTGTTGGGCCACAACGCTTGTTTTCCTTTGGCCAACTATACAAGTGCGTGCTGCCATTTTCTGTCCCATCGGTGCATTGTTCATCATCGACCTTAGCCGTAAACCAATTTTCTCGCAATCATTGATTAGCAACTGACCGATCCTCAGCACTCTTGTATTTCTTTGTCGTGGGGGCTATAGCACCTTTGATTCCTTGGTTGCTGATGAAGAAGTGGCCGAACAGTTTTTTGCGATATATCAAGTAAGTGGTGTATACTCATCACGATAGTCGACGCTAACGCCACTCGTAGTTTGTAAGATCAATCTGTGTCTCCGTTGAGGGAGTGTTATCGATTCGCTCACCTTGCATGCTTCTTAGCCCCGTCATATTTAATGGAACAAATCTTATTCCGCCAGCGACAGCGTTGAATTTTATTCCCTGGGCGTACGTCTGTTACGATGTACTCATCACGTATACATAACTAACATCCCAAAAAGGCTTGTTGGATTCGCATTCCAGTTCTTTATTCGAAGGTTTGCAAGGCGACGACACACTGTCCCCTTTTCTTTCTAATGGGTACCCTTACAGACGATACTTTGCTTGGTGGGCAAAGTACAACTGTAAGGGATCGGTTTTCCTGTTACTTTTATGTACATGCTCACGCGCTGTTAGATGTACTCTCGGCCGCGCTCGATGCCGGTTTGGCGTTATCAGTGATAACCATTTTCTTTACGTATGTCCCTGCGCTGCTGTTCGAATCAAGCAGACTGACTTGATGCTTGGATAGTCTCCAGTACCCACACGCTGGAACGGTGAGTACGGGAATGATGCTTCCGGCTTTTTTTCTCATTACTGATCGATTGACCTCGACGTTGGTGCTGCAGATCGGTATAAATACTATACAGGGATGGTGGGGTAATCAGGTGAGTAGACACGTCTCGTCCACCGGACCGCGTAGGGCTGTAAGAAGGTCCGTGTCGTATTTATGCTGCATTCGTACGCAGGTTTTCCAGACCAACTATGACGGAAGAGGTATACCCGTCCGTCAGCTCGCGCCTGGCGGGACATATGGGTGATGGCGCGATGACAATGCTATTTATTATGGGGAAAAAAGGGTCCGGGAACGTTATAGGATGGGATGGACTTGGGGGAGGGATTGGGATCTTGGGTCGGAATCGGATTTGGGTGTTGATCTACATGGTTTTATTTTATTTTATTTTTTACAAGGGACTCTTGGAGTGTTGTATTGGTGTAACTTCAATCAGCTGTATTCATGATACATGCTACTTGGTTATTGCTCAGTTGCTCGGGAAACAGGTTCGCCAGAGTTTAGCCTAGCCTCAGACACATCTGGTCTGAGGTGTTTTCCCACTCTGCAATCCGAGTCACACCAGACAAGCCCGCCCAACACATGAGCATCACCCACCACAGATCGATCGTGCACCGAGGTCCGAGATTCGACTCATCGGCAATGCTCTCTTTTTCAAAACAACAATGCCATCCTCGGCCCATTTACCAACTACTACATGCGCGACGCCATCTTCCCCTCAACTCCCCGACGTGATCGGACCAACGTGATAGTGCCACTCCAAGATTTGCTAGTCCCGTGCAGCACCGGTAATCCCAAACGGAAGTCGTCCTAACCAGGCCCTCCGAGTCCAACATGGCGACTACTTACTCGTTGTAGGTCGGCTAGATCTCCGAAGCGGTCGAACAACTGGGCACTTGGGTCCTTCCTCTGTGAAGCGTGAAGCCGAAGCCTGCTCCGCTGACGACTCGCCATCCACCTTGAACAGGATCCGCTCAAAAGTCCGGCATGTGGCTCGAAGCATGAACATCGCGGCCCAGTGTTTGATGACTCTCCGCAGAGCCGGTGAGCTCGATGGAGTCATCATGCAGTAACCGCTCGGCTTGCGTCCTCTCGATCTCGTCTCTCTGCTTCTTGAACCGCGCGAGATGCACTGCAGCCAGTTGAATTATGATTATGTTGGGAAGGACGGTCAAGGTGGCCAGCAGGACGGGCAGAAAGTGCATCGCGATAGAGGATACTGAGGGCAGCCCCGAGCGAGACATCCCAGCATCCGTCCATGACGTCGCACTACTTGACTTCCAAGATCGCATGTGTAGCGATAACGTTTTTTGTGGGTCACGTTGCAGCTGCGCGCTACTACATACAGTAGAGTATCTCATAGTAATGCATGCCATCATAATGCAATAATCTTCTACTGTACTGCATAGATTTTCGAGGATCCCATCATGGTACAGTGTAAATTACAAACATAATGCATAATGCATAGTGATGCAGTATGGCGGGCCAATAAAGGTGTGGCGCACGGATGTTTGGAGTGAATTCGCCTAAAAACTACTGGTTGTCTTGCTTGACAAGCCAGGGACCCAACTTTTCGGTCCAACTCGTCGTGCCAAGTTGGAACGATGCCAGCCGAAAGGCGAAAACCTCGTCCCCCAGGCCAACTGAAGACTCGGGCACTTGTTGCCGATGTCGGTGAAGCTCCTGAACACAAAGCTCAAACTTTGTCGTCTCAGAACGCATCCCGTCAGAATCTCAAGCTCAGTGACTGGCTCACCATCTTTGCTTACATTGACACACATCCGACACTCTCCCAGACAGAGGTTGTCAAGCATTTTGCAACCCTCCGAGCTGGGGCCTTGGTTTTCACGCAGTCAACACTGTCACGGAAGCTGCGGGAACGCTCGGATTTGGAACAACGTGTCCATGACAACCCTTTGGCTCTCGATTCAAAGCGTCCTCGAGTCGTTACACGTCCCGAACGCAGCCACCAACCGAACCGGGCTCAAATTTGCATCCCTGCACGCCCTACAATCCCGCAGCTTACCATTGTTGAAAAAGACATTTCCGAGGTGATTACTACAGAGCTCCAAGCGCGGAACCGTATCTTTGGAACCCCACCAACACTTGACGAGTTCATCGAGCCAAAGGAGGAGTTAGAAGATCCAGACTCGACGGAGGACATCTTCGAAGGTGGAGACAAGGCAATCGTGGCGAAGGTGGTTCAAGAAATGGCAGAACAGAATGGTGAAGTGATTGATGTTGACTCTGATGATGATGACGAGTCCGGCACATCCGATATTCCTCGCGGCGAGGCCATCGACCTCTGTGAGAGGCTCACAGAAGTATGTTTACAGCACGGTGATGCAAGCTCAGATATTGTCATTGGCTTATTGACCCACCTTCGCCGTTTCCGTGTTTTCCTTCGTCGGGAAGAGCTTATCCATCCCCAACAAACTACTTTAGATTGTTTCTTTATTCCCCAGTCCTCCGAGCCTAGTACTTAGCTACCGCCACATATTGTCGATGTCACAAATGTCACAATGTGTGACATATCTACTGCTGCATACCCCTATACTTTCCTTTCTCCCGACAGTATGCATTATGAGATACTCTACTGCAGTACTAAGAGCAAGAGCACCTGCAAGAACTTGACCGCTTTTTGGACGAGGAGCTGGATAACGGGGAGGACATTGATGAGGACAGTGATATTGATGCTGGTCCATCAGTTTGGGTCGAGTGCTTCACGCCAGATGAGGAAGATTCCGCCGAGGAGGCGGAAGAGTCGAGAGTTGTGAAACTTTTTTTTTTTTTTGACCCCGCAGTCCAGAAATTCACTCTTGGTCGTGATGTATTTTGCTTGAGCGTGAGTACAAAGTACACGAGTACATATCCAGCAATACAAAATTGGAAAGTTTGATAGGCTTGAAGCGCGAACTTGAACACTGTTCGTACAATTTTCATTGGCAGTGACCTGTGTCCAACTTGCTCATCTGTTCTAAATCGGTAGTTCCGATGAGCGTGTCCGTCCGGCTTTCCATACGCCCTGCCGAGACGAGGGTCTGGAAGACGGGGCTAGCGTTAAAATCGGAAATAGACTGGAAAGCCGTCCCCATTAAACCGTCTGCACGGAATCGAGAACCCTGGAACTCAGATGAATGTGTGTTTGCAGCGCCGAGAGTCTGAGTTGGCGCCTACTTGGCTGTCAGGAATCATGTTGGTAAGCTACACATAACATACAGAGAAGCCGGCGATGGATACGGTACTATCGGTGTGTTGTTCACCTGAGACAGTGGATCCATCTCCGTCGTATGGGAGGGAAAATGATTGGCCTAGGTCTTGTGGAGTCGAAGAAGAAGAGGGGTCCCGCTGTATAGTGTGACCATTGTTGCTATAGTAGTGAGTCCGATTGAACAAAAGGACTACTACGTGCCAAACTGCAGACACCTACCTAGAACCGGTATCAAAGTCGACTGCAAAAAATGTTAGGGTAGACATTCCAGGCGGTACAACGATCATTCACCAGTGATAGGTTTAGCAAGCCAGTGACTCTGGTCATCCGTCCAAGTCAAGTGGTCACCAGCCCCACGTCTTTCGACCCCTCTCACATCGGAAGGGTGCTTCCTCCCAGTGTTCTTCTCATAATTGGTGAAACCCAAACGGATCTTACTAAAAACGGGTGAGTGAATGCGATGTAACGATACATATATAACGTACGCCTCGACCGTTGCAAGATGTTCTCTGAGTGCGTCGATGTTGACGGTCCCGTCGGCGTTCACCAACTTGCTAGAACGTTTGGTGAGCGGGATGGCGATGGCGATCCTCTGCCCAGCGGGCTGAGGTGCTGCAGCGTCCTGGTCACTGTGGACGTCGCGATAGTCATATTATTACTCTCGCATAGGGTTCCGCACGGGTAAGGGTGACATCGCGGTGTATGGCCAACGGGTTTTGCGGGTATGGGTATGGGTTGGTGTAGAATAGTCATACTATTTTACTAACTTACTAACTTAGGGCTCGGACGGGAACGGGGTCCATTTCAGAGCCGGGCGCTTTTTCACCCTAGTACCGGGTCACACGACCAGAATCATTGACGCCAACAGAAGCCCTGAAGAGAACTTATTCAGGACGACATTATAGCGCTGAGGAACCGATAGGGACTTTACGGCCGAGATAACACGGTTGCAAAGTACAGGAAAGAACGTACCTCCGGAGCTTTTCCGACGTACGCCATATGCTGTGGCGTGCCAACCGTTCTAAAAGACAGCGTCATTAAAGTGGTCGTGTGACCACAATGCGATTGATACAACAATAGACTTGATCACAAACGAGACATAAAAAGGGAATAAGGATGCGGGTATATACGCTGACATATGGCCGCGATATATCCATGACAAGGGTCATCACCAGTTTGCTATTTAATACAAATGGTCGGAGCGTGCAAGATGTGTCGGCGGCGGGCATGCGAACGAATGATGCTGTCCTTGTGCTGCCCGGATGTCTCGCTTTCATGAGTGGGAGCGTGGGCGCGCTGCTGATTTGGGGAAGTGAGAAAACCATCATTCTGTCTTCTCCTTGAGTTTCCCAACGGTCGTGATCGCACCGGGAACATCTCCCAGCCGGTTCCCCACCTTGATCCGCTGACCCGCCTTGACGGCAAACTCAAAATTCTTCGGGGCCTCGAAAACGAGGACGATGGTACTCCCGAGGCAAAAGCCACCCATTTCCTGTGCTGGCGTCAGAGGCTGCCCATTGAGTAAAGGGGACGCAGCGGAATAGACGGCCTCGGTGTATGTCCCTGGTGGAGGCGGGCGGCCGCGGACGTTGGTGCGAAGGGCCTTTGTCAAAATAAACGAGATTTGTCAGTTTGGAGCTCCAACACATGGTGCAGAGTGACTTACGGAATCAAAGTTCACTTTAATGCTACCGACGTTGGTTGCGCCGACGGGAACCATACTGAAGAAACCGTATCGCCATCGGCCGAGGAGTGCCACCCGCTCGTTGAGTACAAACAGGTTCTGGAGACGCTTAGCCATGTAAGGGGATACCGAAAACAGTTCGCCTGGACTGAAAGTGAGTACAGGATAAGTGGACTCTGAGATGGGATCACGCACCAACAAAATGCCTTCGTTTCTCGACTACCCATGCAGTTGGGCTGTGGAAACGATGGTAATCACCTGGAGCAAGGTATATGACAGTGAAATAGAGCGAGTTCCCGTTTTTGACACTAGTCCCTGATATGCTTCGCTTGCGTTCTCCAAAGGACGATTGAACGCCCATTTCCCGCGCGACAGAAGCATCGTGTGCCAGAACCTCCTGCAGACTGCCTTCTTGTGCTACCGATGCGTCGATTTGTGCACCGTGCTTATGGGATATTTCCTCGACGCTAGCAGTATCCGACGCCGTCCGTTCCACAGGAGTAACTGAACCAGGCGTGCTCGGTGGCGAAGCCCCCAAAAGTTGATCGAGGCTATATTCTATCCCATTGACAACAGCAAACTCGCGATGATCGACGATCTCTTGATCCTGGGGAAACTCTATGACGGTTGACGTTGGCGATGAAGGGTTGTGGGGGTCATACGATTCTACGCCAAGTAGCGCATCCAGGGAGTACGTGATTCCCTTGACTTGTTCCACGCGTAGATTATCGATGGTACCAAAGTGAATCACGGTCCCGTCGGCTGGACTAACCTGAGAGGACACTCAGTAATGTACCGGTAAAGCCCTAGATACCACAACTTACAAGGACAGCGTTATCGACTGGTCGTACGCCTGGTTTCAACTTGCGATAAAAGAACGCCCCCAGACTGGCATATTTTGTCAGGTCGCTGGGCTCAATCTCATCCAAGTTGCACCCGAAAGCAGAAGCATAGAACCGAAGACCGTAGGGACGAATCCAGATGGGAAGCTCAAACGAATTCAAATAACCCCAGACGCGAGAGAGGTTGCGTAGCGGTAAAGCACCCATTACGTGAACCTGGTGAAGATTAACGACATGTGATATCAAGAGAATGTATGCACGCACTTGCCAAGGGCCTTTAAGCTTGATAATCTCACGACCTTCGTCGTCGACATGGACCTCTTTCTGGGCACGTGCCATCTGCTTCTGGTACTGGAGGACGACAAGGAGGAGTGCACCGACGGCGAGAGGAAGCGGGTACCATTTTGTAGGCGTTTGAGTCCATGCCTTTATAATTTTCCCTGTATCAAAGTCAGATCAGTAGTGCGCAACGAATGTCAGGGGCGTACGATAGAGTGGCGCAGCGGCAGAGACGCCAGGCAGCTGGTCGGGTGACTCGGGAGGGCTAACATTCTTGGTGGAGAAAGATCTCCTGAAAGCGCTCCTGTTCAAAGAGCGAACCGTTCCTGATAAACTGATTCGCTTTTTCACAAACATTCTTGAAAGGATGGCAGAAGACCTATTGGCCGCGGCGGTCGTGGTGGAAGAGATGACGTGAGAGGCGACTTGAAAGGGTCGTTTACCCTTTGTGATGACTTTATAGAGCATTTAGGACGTCGTTTTCATGGGAGACGGGGACGGAGGGACTGTACAAGGCGGCGCACACGAGCGTTGGCGATTGTTGCAGTACTTATAGTCCGAGACTCCGAGACCCCCAAATCGACACTTCCCGCGATCAAGCTGTGGATCCAAAAAAAGTGTAGGTCCACCTTGGAAAACTAACAAGTACAAACAAATAAGTCCCCATTTGGGTGTCTTAGTCCGGCGACCGTGCTGACTCAGCTGCTCGCACTCTGTCCACATCCCTCACGATGGGTAACGACGGTGGAAGCATCCCCGATAGACGCGATCTTGTAAAGACCAAAGTAAAAGCCGAGCAGGCAGACAAGGCGAATCAAGTACGTGCCAGGTGGTTTTTCTGTGCGCTCTCAAAGGTTAGGCGTTCTCTCACAATTCACACAGCATGTGTTGACACCTTAATTTGTAGCGCTTGCTTCAGGAGCCGGTCGTATCGTGTGACCTAGGGAAACTGTATAACAAAGACGCTATCATAGAATATCTATTAGACAAGTCAGCTTACTGGAGATGGGGAGGAGATATGTGGCCACATACGCTCGCTAAAGGTACGTCGTGCTATCAGAGTTTCTATGCTCCCATGCTCACCTTTGATCTAGGACATCAAAACCTTAAAACTTACCGCGAGACCAACACCCCCTACCTCCGCCGACGTACCACCGAGTGAAGTGCCTCAGTTCGTCTGCCCTCTCAACTTCAAGGAGATGAATGGTGTCCAACCTTTTGTATCCCTTCGCTCGTGTGGTTGCGTACTCTCGCAATCAGCGCTACGGGAGCTCCTCTTTCCAAATCCACCTACCAGAGAGATATCGAACAGCGAGGAGAGTAATGGCGACTCAGCTGACAAAGAACAACTCGATGTCTGTCCCCAGTGTGCTACCAAATTCTCCCAGAAATCCGACATCCAAATGATCAATCCCTCCGAGGAAGAGGAACAGCGCATGCGCGCCGCGATGGACATTCGCCGTTCACGCGAGCCGGCCAAGCCGAAGATGAAGAAACGAAAAGTCGCCACGGACACCGTCGTTGACGAGGCTACCGCCTCGAAAAGGAAGAAATCGTCTCCCGCGGGGAACTCTCCTTCGCCTGCGCCAAGTCTCAACCCTACGATATCAACCGCATCGCGAGCACTCACACATTCTCTCGTTGCGGAGGGGGTTAAGCGCAAGGCTAACATGAGCGATGCTGTCAAGTCGTTATACCGCGGAAAGGGCGACCCTCCAAGGAAAGAAACGTTCACCACCATGGGTACGTTTACTAGAGTAAGTGGTTATCTATGATCATGCACATCTCTTATTAATGGATGTGATATCTAGTATGCATAGGGTTTATCGTTGCTTGTGTCGAACTTTGCATCGTTCCCATTGTACTGTGGTTTGATGTATGTATATCATATATTACATTCGTTCGTATTCATGCGGACCGCCCCAAGTGTGCGTCGGCAGATCCACTCATTCACACCAAAGCGACATTGAGTTGCCGGTTCATATCTGGGACCCTCTCAGCGAAGAATGGTGAGTTTTCATTAGTGCTATGGTAGTATGCCAACTCCCAGGCTGAGGGTTCCGAATATCGTGATCGTTTCACTGACAGAGAGCATGGCTCGACAAGATGATCAGTCGTACAGTGTTGTACGCTGGCGAGTATCGTTTCCTGATCACCTTTTTCTCTCTTTTTTTTTCACCAAAAGATCCAACTGTAACGAATCTCCCCGGCGTTGCTGTTTACAGTACATGTAGGTATACAACCTAGACCTTTCTTCTGAACTTTCCCTCGCTCTCACACATTGCAACTCTCAACATGATTATCGTCTACCAGACTACCACCCCCGCGCTTCGTAATCGGCTAGCGTATCCTTGGTCGTCTCCGCGATCGTCCGATACTTGAGGTCAAGGATGCGATCCGCCTTGGACGTATCGTAAATGGTGAGATGCTTGACCGTCTTGCCCGCCCCTCGAACGCCGACAGGGAGTGTGGTCTTGAGGTGTGGAGGTGGACGGAGATCATTAGCGGCGTCGACTGACACAAAAACGAAGAGCAAAAAGACAAATCAGGTCAGACGTTCTCGCCTCTGCATCTCATACGCACTAAAGTCTTGCCATTTCCACAGCCCTACGGGAGGTATGTATGTGCGTCAGCGCCAGTTCCTCCAAGCAGAACCAAAACCAAAAGTGAGAGGGAGATGTGGACTTACCACTGCTGATGATGATGCGTTCACCTCCGGCAGCTTCCTTCTCGAGCGCGAGCGCATGGGCTTCGGCGACATCGCGGACATCGATCCAACAAGTCCCCGTGTTGGCGAGAAAGTCGTTGCCTGCCGCGTTGGCCTTGGCATCATCAGCAACGTAGTTGTAGAATATGGCGGCAGAAGTATTGAGAGAAGCAGGCGAGGAGACCTCATGGATGGCTGGCTATCAGGGGTGGAAAGTAAAGAAAAGTCAAATCAGAAACCTCCTGATCTGCAGTACATAAATTCCAAACAATTACCCCAAAGACCTGAGAAGCGGGTGGTCAGTCTCGTGTCAAGGACAACGTCGTCCACAGCTTGAAAACGCACGAATGGAGGGTTGAGCATGACCAGATCCCACTCTATGCGCGCCTTGTTTTCCAGGTTGTTCACGAATTCCCAGGCGGCTGCGTGCATGGCCGGTTGTCAGCAATCGTTGCCGTACATAGTAGAAGAGACGCCGCCGACATCTTTCTGCGAGCGTCTTTGATGCTCGGTATTTCACCATGTTCGGGGCTTCGTTCTTCCGTCCTTCGTCCTCGTACTTTTTGAGGATCTCGAGACACTGGTTGTTCCAGTCCGTCTCTGTGAACGTAGTAGGAGTTACGAGACCATCTCGGAGAACGGCGGCTCCAGACGACGTGATCACGACGCGTTTCACCTTGGTTGAGCTGTATCATCTTTGCTCAACTTGTCCGAGTGCTAAATGGCGGATACCCAATAAACGAGACATACCTTGTCCTTGAGAACGCTCTTGAGTATTCCCACAGTGCCGTTGACGGCAGGCTTGATCAGTTCTAGTGAACGTGTGAGCCGGAGGCGTTTCGTCAGAGCCTCTGGACTACTTACCGTCGGGGTCGGCTGCGTTGAAGTGGAAAGGTGATGCCGTATGTTCGATAGCGTCCACACCTTTGACCGCCTCGTCAAACGCCCCATCCTGTCCAACAAAACATAACATCACCAGATGAGTTAGTAAACACAATCACAGGGGTCTGTATGTACTACGTGCGATGCATGACCCTCGCTCGACGTACCTGTGCGATATCCTCGACGACGACGACTTCGAATCGGTCGCCATACGGAGCAAACGCTTTCTTGAGGAAATCGCCCTTGGCGACCGATCTTGCCGTGCCTCGGACGGCATACCCTCGCTCGAGCAAGTTCTGGACGACCCAGGCGGCGATGTACCCCGTCGCACCCGAGACGAGTACTTTGGCAGGCGGTTGAACGGCAGGCATCTCCGCTGGATTAGTAGTTATGGGAAATGTGCAGTCTAGTGAGAGAGTGGGATAAGGCTCTGTGAGTTTATCAAGTGTGGACACCTGCCAGTGTATTTATACCTAGCGGATAAAGTTGTCTTGGGTGTCACAAATTATAAAGGTATGATCGCAATATTGCTCCCGTGCGCAGACTCGGTCCGATGGCATCCGTCTCCCGACATGGCATTCAGACGCACCGGAGGGACATAACCAAGGCGGTGTGTGTTCGCAAGTCTTCATTGTGTTTGCAGAGTTCAAAGGTGTAGTACACGCGCTTTTGGTGTTGCACTATAACATAGTAAAGCAGTCTGGCTTTGACTCCGGCGTCCATGTGCTCGAGACGTTGCCTTGCAGTACAAGTTCCACGTATCAGCGATATAAACAATGAGTTCGAAAGCTTTGGCCGTACTATGTATGTGGCACCAGGGGAAAAGTAACAATGATCGTCCAGAAACGTCGTACCCACATCTTAAGCCTGAAATACACCATCCCGCAAACCTTCCCTCCACTCACTCCCAGAACCAGATGAAATATCGCTACTCACGCTCTTCTTCTGCACGATGAGACTCGGAACGATGGAATAGCTCCTCAGACGACCACTCCGGATGAGCCACGCATACGCCTGGTCGAGTGCCCGAGAATATGCAAAGGGTGGGTAACGTAGGTGCTGCAAAAGCCGCCGCGCGCCAGAAACCGAGAGGGCGTATCCATGCGTGCATTTCGGGTAATACGATGGGTGAAGGTGTGTGTCCGCGAATTCCGTGAGCGCCGGGTAGTAGGATTCATTGGACCAACAGTGACCTTGATAAAGCGTGGCGTAGTTTAGAACGCAATGGATCACTTGCGTCGCATATACACACATAGGGTAGTACATACCTAGGAAGACAATATCCCACCCTGCAGGCAAGAAAGTCCAGATCTGAGACAACCGAATCGAAATGTCTTTTTCTATATCAATATCGTCCTCGAGGATGACGGCCACATCGTCTCCGCGGTGGCGATCATGCGCATCTTGCCTCTCAACGAACCGACGGATAGCGGAGACGTGCGAATGCCAGCAAGCGACTTTTGCAGGAGAAAGTACCATCCACTCTGGTGTGTCGTTGGCCAACGCCAGGGATCGAATCGTCTTCTGTCGCACACGCAAGATTCGCGTACGTCGACGAACCAAACTCGCCCGAGAACTTGGGTTTGCTAGAAGGTGATGTCTCGGCCCACGTATCAGATCCAGACTGCCTCCATGGCTCGTGCGTCGAGACCGAAAGCGCATTGATCTCCTCGGGCCAACGAAAGCTCGACGTGCCGGTCATCTTGCTACTACTCTCGGTGTGATAGAGGGTTACCCAGTCAAAAATACGGTTGACGAGCGTGGCATTGCCGGAACGGCGTCGATGACGGTCCAAGTCAAGTTCTGGATCGTTCGCAACAGCTCCATCTGTTCGCGCCTATCTTGTCGTTCGGCGAGCGAGATAACGTAGATGTGCGTGCGAGGGATTCCGATGCCAAGATGGGGACGGATTTTTGGGGTGTTCGGCATGGTCGCTGCACTGCTCAAGTCCGCGTTCGTCACATCGGTGAAGTGTTGTTGCGTTATCACGGTGTTGGTCGTACTTTGATCCAGGTCCATTTGGAGGAGTGCCGACAGGATGGACGATTTGGGGGCCAAGGATGTCGCCAACGACCACAAGATGAAGACGAGTCCTGATAACAGGAATATGTATCTGGTAGAGGTAACACGCCTTAACAATGTTGTGGTCATGGTGTTGATGAACAAGCTTCAGCGAGAACAACATCGTCAAACAGAGGCGGATCGTTATCCCCATTCTCATTGTCGTTCTACTGCAGTCCTTCGCTGACCTGCTCTCTGTCGTCAGCCCCAACCACGGCCGCAGAGAGTGCAAGCACTTTGGGCAGTGTCTCAGAAGGCTGCGAGCACCAAGTACATTGTCACTGATCGGTCAAGATGCCTCGTATGCATAGCAGCTCGAGAATCGAGATCTAGTAACGCGACGTCGTCATCAAGGCATACTACAAATTTTCAAGTCTTCCTCCCTCCGCGGTATATATCGACTATCCTGCCCACCATCAGTCCTTCGAATCAATTGCCACTACCGCACAAGGATGACTTCACTAGCACTCCCCAAGAAAACTTGCGCGGATCCAGTCACTACCACGGAAAAGCACAACTGGCTGAAAATTGTCTTCAACGAGGTCGGAAAAAAGACGCTAGTCAGTCCTTTTCAAGTTTCCCTCCTCCGCGACCCCTTCAATCCATCCATCCCCATGAACCACATGGACCCACCCCAGACGAGCCCGCCCAACACATAAGCATCACACATCGTGCATCAACACGTCGGCAACACTCTTGGACTCCTCGGTCACGCCCTTGAAATCGACCTTCCCTTCCACTACCAGATGAACATTGCCAACCAGGTATCAGAAGATATATCTGGGAACATGCTGTCAGCGGGACTCATTGAAGAGTACTCCGTGGCAGGATCACCCTCCCTTGGCGTGGGTAGCGACAAAGCTGGCAAGGGGCACCGTACTAGATGATGGCGCGTGTACTCTGTACTCATGGACCCAAGAACGTTGATTCTACAATGTATAGCATGGTGGATACGTACAGGCGTTCGTCGAGAGAAATGTGTAGATATGGTTAGGAAAAGTCATAATACTACGACTCGGAGGTGATATACATGCACTATAGTACTATGAAGACGTGACGAGGCACATAGAATTCTGTGATACTTAGTGGTAGATACAAAACCTGAACACTGCGAATCAAAGACCCACATGGATGAACGGAATCCACTCGTCAAATGTCACGTTTTCATCCTCTCGCAGACATCCAACAGCCTCGTGCAACGCCAACGCAGCCTCTCGATAATCCGGCCTCGTGCCATTCCCAAACAGCTGCTGATAAACGTCCCTCGCCACATCCGGCGCGATCTCATCGCTGATCGACCACATCGTGCCTACAACGCCCCCGTACCCCGCGAACAACATGCCTGCTGCGATATGAATCGCCTCATCCGAGAGATCCTTGTCGCCCGTCGCCGTTTGGCATGCGGAGAGAAAGGCAAGCCCACCATGGGGACGTGACAACGCGATGATATCAGATACTTTCAGGCGGCGTCCATCGGCGAGACAAAGTCCACTGGCAGTCGGGTCCTTGGCATCTTGGATGCCGTGGCATGCGAAATGTACCCAGTCCGTCTCCTTCATCAGCGAAAGGACTTCCTCGACCGTTCCAGCAGAGGACTCAAGGAGGCTGGTTCGTGCTGAAGGCAAATTCTTGATTATGTCCTTGATGCGTTCTACCTCTTTGTGCACACCTGGAAGCGGGGATTGACCATCTGAGGGTGGCTGACGGACAGCGAGTAGGCCAAGAATGTCGCTAGGTGGCGTGATGGGCTTGCGTGACAATGCGAGAATGGAAAGGCTGGGGACGTATGACGAGACAACGAAGTCGTACACTTTGTGACCAACTTGCAAATAGGCAGGATCATAGAAACCAGCAGCATGGATGGGAAGAAACGTGAAAGGGCCAGTCGGGCACCAAAAAATACGTGATAGGTCCCCAGGCGACTGTTTGAAGGACAGATCAGCACTAACTTTGAATCCAAAAGACAGGACATACTGAGAAAGCCAAGGCATCCAGGACTGGCTTGACAACGCATTTCCACAACGGAGATAAGAAGGGTTCCCAGCCGACATCATCCAATGGTACTCTTTCCCCGACACGTATGGCACGAACACGACGAACAAGACTCTTTAGGGTGTGCTGAAGGTCAGCGCATCGATGGAGAGTGATATTGGGAAGTGGGACATGAATTACATGGTCCACATGGGCTAGAACGATCAACGCGTCGCAGCGGCTTTCTGCAGCGTTGAGTATGACCACCGGTCCGGCATGTGCTGAAGTGCGTAGCTGAGAGAATTCTTTCTGGAGAAGGAATCGCTCGAAACCAGCAAACCGACGAATTTCATGGAGCAAGTCATCCCGCTCAATTGCGAGAGTACGAAGTCTATCAGCACCTTGTTGCCAGGTCTCTTCCACACGATGCATTGCACTCAAACCCTGTTTCGCGAATGTGAACCACGATTCTTCATCAGCGCCACCAGTATGCACCGTTAACATTTCCCGAATTCCACGTTGAGCATGTTCCAAGAGCGCAGATGACGATCTTTCGTGAGTAGCACCAGCATCCTCTAATGCGGCGGACAGTTCCCGAAGTCTACAGGCATGATCTGGATAAGCAGATGACAATTCCTCATGAGTGCTGCGAAGCTGAAGTAGCTCCCCCCAAACAATTGAACGACCTTGCTCGAGCCACTCCACAGCTGTTTCCGGGAGTCCAAAGTCCAAAGCTGCTGCTGCTGCCTCTCGCACCACATTGGCACCTTGCCTGAGTTCAGAGAAACGGCGTCGAAAGGAGAGGCCGGTCCATGCAAGTTGAGGAAGGAGGGTAATGGCAGCAGAATATGCATGGAGGACAGAGCGATGGGATATACGCCGGGCGCATGATATCCAGTTCTGTGAGGCACGAAATCTAACACTAGCGGGTCCGGTGGGGACAGAAGCAGCATGGGAATAGAGTGTAATTGCATGGTGGAGATCTCTCAGCTCCCCGAGGCCCTCGAAGCGAGCTTTGAAGGAGGTGGCGAGGTTGTTGAGACTGCTGGGCTTGTCAGGATGACCTTGAGGGGTGAGATCAACTGCATCCTTGAGGATCGAAATTGCGTTCTCTAGATCGCTCAGCTCCCCGAGGCGCTCGAAACGAGCTTTGAAGGATGTGCCGAGGTTGTCGAGACAGGCAGGCTTGTGAGGATGGCCATGAGGGGTGAGATCAACTGCATCATTCAAGGCCGAAATGGCCTTCTCTAGATCGCTCAGCTCCCCGAGGCGCTTGAAACGAGTTTTGAAGGATGTGCCGAGGCTGTGGAGACAGCGGGGCTTGTGAGGATGACCATGAGGGGTGAGATCAACTGCATCCTTGAGGATCGAAATTGCGTTCTCTAGATCGCTCAGCTCCCCGAGGTGCTCGAAACGGGCTTTGAGAGATGTGCCGAAGTTGTCGAGACGGCTGGGCTTGTCAGGATGGCCATGAGGGGTGAGATCAACTGCATCCTTGAGGATCGAATTTGCGTTCTCTAGATCGCTCAGCTCCCCGAGGTGCTCGAAACGAGCTTTGAAGGATGTGCCGAGGTTGTCGAGACAGGCAGGCTTGTGAGGATGGCCATGAGGGATGAGATCAACTGCATCCTTCAAAACCGAAATGGCCTTCTCTAGATCGCTCAGCTCCCCGAGGCGCTCAAAACGAGCTTTGAAGGATGTGCCGAGGTTGTGGAGGTAGCCGGGCTTGTGAGGATGGCCATGAGGGGTGAGATCAACTGCATCCTTCAAGGCCGAAATGGCGTTCTCTAGATCGCTCAGCTCCCCGAGGCGCCAGAAACGAGTGACGAAGGAGGTGGCGAGGTTGCTGAGACGGCTGAGCTTGTGAGAATGACCTTGAGGGGTGAGATCAACTGCATCCTTGAGGATCGAAATTGCGTTCTCTAGATCGCTTAGCTCCCCGAGGTGCTCGAAACGAGTGACGAAGGATGTGCCGAGGTTGTCGAGACAGGCAGGCTTGTCAGGATGGCCATGAGGGGTGAGATCAACTGCATCCTTGAGGATCGAAATTGCGTTCTCTAGATCACTCAGCTCCCCGAGGCGTTCGAAACGAGCTTTGAAGGAGGTGGCGAGGTTGTGGACACGGCTGGGCTTGTCAGGATGACCTTGAGGGGTGAGATCAACTGCATCCTTGAGGATCGAAATTGCGTTCTCTAGATCGCTCAGCTCCCCAAGGCGCTCGAAACGAGCGACAAAGGAGGTGGCGAGGTTGTTAAGATGGCTGGGCTTGTCGGGATGACCTTGAGGGGTGAGATCAACTGCATCCTTGAGGATCGAAATTGCGTTCTTTAGATCACTCAGCTCCCCGAGGCGCTCGAAACGAGTGACGAAGGAGGTGGCGAGGCTGTTGAGACAGCTGGGCTTGTCAGGATGACCTTGAGGGGTGAGATCAACTGCATCCTTGAGGATCGAAATTGCGTTCTCTAGATCGCTTAGCTCCCCGAGGTGCTCGAAACGAGCTTTGAAGGATGTGCCGAGGTTGTCGAGACAGCCGGGCTTGTGAGGATGACCATGAGGGATGAGATCAACTGCGTCCTTCAAGGCCGAAATGGCCTTCTCCAGATCGCTCAGCTCCCCGAGGCGCTGGAAACGAGTGACGAAGGAGGTGGCGAGATTGTTGAGATGGCTGGGCTTGTCAGGATGACCTTGAGGGGTGAGATCAACTGCATCCTTGAGGATCGAAATTACGTTCTCCAGATCATCAAGGTCCCCGAGGTGATTGAACCGATATGATAATGCTATTCCAAGATTCGCTAGTCCCGTGCAGTACCAGTGATCCCAAAGCGAAGTGGTCCTAACGAGTTCCTCCAGAATTGCGATTGCTCGTTGTATGTCGGGTAGATATCCGAACCGTTCAAAGCGCTTCAACAACTGGACGCTTAATTCCCATGGGTCCTCTTCTGTGAACCGTGAAGCTGAAGCCTGCTCTGCCGACAACTCCCCATCCACCTGAACAGGGTTCATTCTAAGTCCGGCATGCAGTTGGAGCATAAAAGACGCGCTTCGGTGTTGATGACTCTCCGTGGAGCTGAGCTCCATCGCCTCACGCAGCAATCCCTCGGCTCGTGTCCTCTCGATTTCGTCTCTCTGCTGCCTGAACCGCGCATGATGCACCGCAGCCAGCTGAATTAAGTTGGACGGACGGTCAAGGTGACCGACAGGACGAGCAGCAAGTGCATTGCGATATAGATTAAGGGGAACCTCGAGCGAGACATCCGTACCCTCGACTTCAGAGAGAATGAGTTTTGCCATCGCCAGGTTTGCCTGAGCCGCTGCAAGACAACCATGGTCCAGCGGGCAAATACCAAGCGCCCGATCAAATTGGTTGATAGAACGCTCCAGATTCGGTTTTCCCCCATATTTTCGGTGACGCGAGAGAGCGCTGTGGCCTTGATTTGTTGCGTCTTCTAGCTCACTGGGAAGTCCTCCTGCTGACTATGGACAAATAATGATTAACGAGAGTCGTGTTAATACAAATCGCCCGCTTACTCTGTCATGTCCAAGGACCCTCCACGCCGACGAATCGCTGCTCCTGTCCTTCCATTGTTCGACGGTCACTAAAACGGAGGAACACGGGGATACGACATCTCTATCTCTTGGGAAGAAGGTAAACGCTGCCATGGTGTGAGCAGCCATGCCCTTATACAACACTCGGGTACCACTCACGATCTTGTCTTGCACTACGGTCTAATAGCTGCTCCACAGTGAGTGATATCTTTCGCAGTAGTTCCCCGGTGCCCAATATGGGCTGGAATTCGAAGGTTGCATAGACCTCGAGACGAACCGTGGCTGATGACTCTAATGGCCTACGAATACTTTCGTCAGGACTAACCTAGCCTAGCGAGGGTGAATCTCACATTTGGATCGGCCCATCCCATTGGACGACATCGTTATTTACAAATGAACGCTTATTTTCAGTCCTCCACTCAAGGCCGCTGTGATGGACTGCAGTGTAAAACCCGACGGGGAGTCGTCGAAGGCCAAGGGCAACATCGGTCGCTCGAATACCTACCTTGTCATCAGCAACTTTTGTAGACTGTAAAGAAACTGATTTCGTACTCGTGATAATGAATTGTTTGTTTTCGACCGCAGGTGTTGAATCAGAGGGCCTGTCTTGTGGCTCGTCTGCAGGTCCAGGTGTTTCCTTGTCTTGCTCTTGCGCAGAACCTGGAACAGACAGCCCATCCTGTAGCTGGTCCCCGTGACCAGGTCTTTTCTCCTCCCCTTGTTCCTGCGCGGAAGCCGAGAATGGAGGTCCGTCCTGTGGCTGGTTCTCGGGTCCAGGTTCTTCCTCCTCCTCTTGTTCCTGTCCTTTACATTGGGCATCGGGGTTAGAAACGTCGGGTGTTTGCAAGCCCTCCTGGAGAATAGGTCAGTTGGCACATAGGCAGCCAGATCCCAAAACCCACAATCTGAGTAGTATACGGCGGCGACGTGCTTGATTCATGTTGCGATTGTTCCGCTCCACTGCCCGGCCTGTTGGTCAATGCCGTTTAGACTGAGAAAGTCAGTCGTTGAAGTATGCAACGAGAGACATACCCAGAGCGCAATGAAGTCCATACTCGCTTCCACAGTAGACCGAACCTCGTCCACGCCGACGTGCTTGATCCATGGTCTTCTCCGGCACCCGACCTGCACAGTATCGCTCCTCAGACAGTATTGAAGTATGCAGTGTGGGACAAACCTATGGTGCAAGGTTGAATTCCACACCCACTTGCACATTAAACTGACGCTTGTCCAAGTCGACGTCCTGGACGTATGTCGTGGTCGTTCTTCTCCGGAGACTGATCTGCTGGTCATTGCGATGTTGACCGGATGAGCGAGGTGAAGTATGGAGAGAGAGGGAAGGATCCGGAAAGCTTTTAAGGCCATACTCGCACAGCAACGAAACCTTCTCCATTCCGTAAACCGCAGAGCAGAATGGAAGGTTTGCCATGTTCAAGCTAGAAGAGGAATCGTCACAGCACGTCGTACAGCATTGCGCCAAAGCGAAATGACCACAGCCGGTTCGATGAAGGTGGTTGGACGAACAATGTGAATGCTACCACGAGGCGCTGGACATGTCCATCTGGTGGTCCTAGGAGAGAAAATGAGTCACAAAAAGTATGCAACGAAGGACTCTGTACCTAGACTTGATCAAGTTTGCAAACCGAACGTGACAACTTGAAAGCCGCATGGAGTAAGATCGCGCGTGTGGTCTGTTGATGGAACCCCCCGCTTGCTCGCTTCCACGCTTTCCTTTTTTTTTTTGGACAAGCGACCAGAGGCAGGGCCGAACTTCGTCGGCAAATGGGCTTTATGATAAGAACGTTGTCAGTGTTGGAGTAATGGTCATATACAGAAAGCGCTACTGAGATACAATTAGATGCAGCTATAAGGAGCTGTAACGGTCAAGGTGGAAATCATACAAGTTACAGAGGATAAAGTCGAGCATGGGAAAGGAAAAGTTATACATA
Organism: Boletus reticuloceps; assembly: GCA_018397855.1. NCBI lineage: Eukaryota > Fungi > Basidiomycota > Agaricomycetes > Boletales > Boletaceae > Boletus > Boletus reticuloceps. Next base: position 714,884 of record JAGFBS010000023.1, read on the forward strand.
TTGTAAATGTGAGCAAAGACTTCAAGCACGTCCTTTTCCTTTAGAGGGTGAAGCGCTGACACGAAGATGTTTGTGAGGGCTAGACGGAAGATGGTGAGTTTGTGTACAACTGGAAGATAAACGTGCTTTTTAGACTTTTTAATGAAAATGTGTATATAAGTGAAATGAGCTCTGACAGTGGCTCCGCAAAGCATCAACTCGTATTTGGCGGGAGGGATGAGGTTGTTATTGGTATGAAGGGGGCGGATGTCGTGTACCTTGAATTTTGAACGCTTTTCAGTCTCGTGAGGGATGGCTCAAAAGAAGGCATCCCGCTCTTTTACGACTACATCCATATAAATGATGTCGTCGATCATCTCACGAGTTCTCGTGCAACATAATCGGAGACCTGGACTGAGCCTGTCCATGCACACATTGACGCCACTGAAGCTACGATTGGTGGTGGGGATGCATCTTTATCGGCCACGGCTCGAAAGATTTCCGGATCATCAATCAATTTAGAACTTGTCCCAGACGGGGGGGGGTGATGTGGACTTCCAAGAGATCCTTGAACAAACCAACCGTTACCCCAAACAGTACATCAACTCACGACCCACCAGCCTGCCTCTTTCGTTCCCCTCGATGCATAAACTCCCAACATACCTTCCCAGGCTCAACACCCAATATCCCCTGTACCTCCTCTCTCCCCAACGCACACAGCTCACGTACGCTCCTTACCTTACTCATCACATACTTGACGTTCTTGGCCGTCACGCCCGGTATACACCCCAAAAGCTCTTCTGCAGCCGCGTTGACCCCTGCACCCACATTTGGATCCTCTTCCGCCCCGATCGCGATCGCTCGAGAAGGGTCAGGCTCGGGATTGTGCGCTTTGAGATCGCTGAAGATGTCTGTCGTTGCGTAAGGCGAGGACGACCAGATGATGCGTACGCGGGGAAAGTGAAGCGTGAGCAAGACGATTTTAGACTGGATCGAGGGCAGCGCTCGCTCGGATTCCGTAGATGTACCGCCCTTCTTAGGTGGGTACTTGGCCGACTGTTTGACACACGGCTTGGCCAATGAGACTGTCTGGAGGTGATAGTTGGCTCGTGCAGGTAGGGACGGATGAAAAGGACGAACCTCGAGCGAGAATGCTTTGTTTTCTTCAAATTCAATGAGCAGGACGGGTTGCTTGTAGTGCACTGACATGAGTTCACATTGTGTGTACCTTTGTACAGGTCGGATTAGCAGCAACGTAGAGGTGCAGTTGCACAGAGCAACGACTTACAACCGCCCACTATTGAAACTCGAAATCAGATCCGGTATGCTCTTCCGTTCAACACAGATATCCGGCGTAAGAACGTAATCGCCAACAGTCAGCGTCGCAGGAATAACCAAGAGACCTGATGCGTGCAGTAACGACGGGAGGGTCGACCGGAACTCGCGCATGTCGACGATGACCTCCAACGCAAATCAGTTTCGGGGTTGATTGTCAAGGACGGAGCCAACAAACCTGGGATGCCTGTGTGCTCAGCTCCTTTCGCCCACCTGCCAGACGCGAACTGATCGATTTGATGATCTGTTCTCCAGTTTTACTCCCGAGTCTTTTATCCTCGTAAATTGGAAGCAGCATCGACTGCATGGGAAGGGTGAGCGGGGAAACGGTCTGTACATAAATGAAAAGACGCACGCCGCGCTCTTTGATGAGACGTTCAAAGGACTCTTTTTCACGCCTGAGCCCCGCCAAATACTTGTGCTCCTCACAACTCAGCTGATACACCATAAAGTAGACTCTCACACCCAAGCCTGGACTCGAATTGCGGTACACTTCGATGCGACGGACAAACTCCAGGCTAGGCTCGAACATCACAACGAACTTGGGTTGTATCTCTGCCAAGACTTGGTCATCCGTGTCATCCGAGTAGGACCGTACGATCACTGTCTGTTGAGGCGGAAGTATACCATAGTGCATGTCGAAGTCGGCGTCGAATTGACTGGCGAGCATTCCCTCAAGCAGTTCCATATCTCCTTCGGGCACTGTCAGGTCGTTCGTCGACATACTCTGTGATGCGAAGCTGGATCAACAAAATTACTGAGATACGAAGATGAGCGGTAAAACGGGAGAAATCTTACAATGTTGCAATCTCTTCGCCGTCATCCAACACGATTACCTCGTCTGGTTTAGAACCCTCCTTGGGTTTACTCGGTGCCGTGGACGACGGGGCACCACCACGGACTCTTCGTCGATTCACACCCCTCCCTGCTCTCTCCCTGTCCTTCTTCTGCAGTGCCTCGCTGACTCCTGCGGAACCAGTACTACCAGAAACCTGAGGGGCAGTTTTCTCGGTTTGCATCGGTGTCCCACCCTTGCCGTCCTTCTGGCTCGCCAGTCTTCCCTTCCAGTATAGGTAACGACGCAGCTTGGGTTCCATCATCTTCCTCCCCCGTTGGCCTTTCGGGGCATCAACATCCATCTTCGACAAGAACTCACTGACCAGAGCAGAGGACTGAGGGGAGGATGTCATGACCAAAACAATATTCGAACCGCGACTGTCTAAAAGGGTCGTGTCACCATCGTAATGTGTCAAGAACAAAGAAAGGTTTACACGATGAAAGCGACTCTTGCCTCATAACCTCTTCTTCAATCTCATGCAGGACGTCTGCCAGTAGATCCCATTTCGGGAGTTCCTCGAGAACGGGGTCCATGCCATCGGGGATCCAAGGTTTCGTGGGTTTTGCTGGTGGCCGTACTCCATGACCTTCCATATCATCCAACGCGTCCCATGCGTCTTCGTCATCCACAAGGTCAATCACGGCGGCTGTGCGATCAGCGTTGGTTCTTGAAAGGGTATAACATCGTCGTTTTGCAGTCTGAAAGATAATGTTGGCAGCGTCCGTAAGCATCCACGGAGATTGGTTTTGTCGCGCAGTGCCCGCCGCAGTAGTCGTGTTAGAGGCTGCCAGCGTCTCGAGGTATGCATTGAACCCGAAAGCGTCGTAGGATAGCAGGAAGCTATGTTGAGACGCAATTAATGACGGATAGCCTCATCACAAGGGAACACGCACGTTAGGAGACGTCTTAGTGTCGCAAGGTCGCTGACCAACTGCTTTGTCCTGGGTCCAACCTTGTGCCACACAGGATCAAGCTGCCTCCGCACTACTGCATCGAATGACTTGAAGTAAGCGTTTTCAACGGTAAGATCGTCGAGCTCGAGCTGGAGCACAGGATCAGCATTGTCGGAACATGATGTAACAAGAGACTCCACCGATGTATTCGAGCGCTTTAATTCGGAGAGCGTTATAGTCATGCACTGCACTATCGCATGGTGGATGGCTGACATATTCTCCGTCAAGTGTTGATACAGCTCGACGACGTCAGCTTTGCGACTCTCGAGCGTATTTTTGATGGACTGATGAAATCTAATCACTGAAGATCAGGAGGTCACTCTCTTCTTGTTCAGGTGACTGACCGGGGATAAATGTGAACGCTCCGCAACTGGAGTTCCTTCATGATATTTTTCAGGGGTGACATTCCGCTGGTGATGAATTCAGGCTGTTCGGAAAACGCCTTTAGAAAACCGGTCGTGTTCTTTTCGCGATACAGTCGAACGATGAACGCTTCCAATGCAAGAGCCGTAACTCTGAAGCACATTCAGAGTTGTGCTGCATGACGCGAATGAGAGCCTACCTTTCGGCGTGCAGGACGATAATACCAGTGATGAGCTCGGTGGGCATGTCAGCCTGCAGCATATCGACGACTAATATTCGGGATGTCACTGAAATGAGGCCACCTTTCTTGTATAGATCCTGTCTTGACGGATGTGAACACATGACACCTGAGGAGTGGTGGAACAAAGGGCCAACCTGTCTCGTTTACCCATTTCATAACCTACGATGCGCAAACCGGGCTTTCGACAGCCCATGATACCGAGCTCTTCGCCGATAGCGACCTCTTCTTCTGGTGCGGCATTCACGAGGAGAACCAAGTTCTGTGGAGAATCGTAAATCTTCATGAGGGTACATATTATACGCCGTAGCCCGAGACCGCGAGCGAGGATGAGGAGGTCGCTTGTGGACGGGTCATGGATTTCTTCCAGGATTTCCTTGTGAAATGCGAGCAGTGGAGCTGCCATGTCTCGAACCAGGTCAATTGTCCGCGCAGCCGGAGTGGTTGACTAGCTTGAACAGCTTAGATTCAATACAACTTGCTGCGTCGCAGGTTGAATCAACTGTCAATTGTTTGAACTTGAGTTGTACCACCACTGGCACTAAGTATGTGGTATTAGTATGAGCGCGCAATGTCTTATGTCAGCGACGCGTCTCGTTCTTCGGCCCACTGGCAGGTTGAAGCGCGTACCGTCTCGCCAGATGGGCTGAACTTGGTCATTGAAGGGGAAAGCCAGCAAAACGAAATTCTCTCGCTCAATAAAAATTGCACCGGTTTCTTCGACGGTTTCTAAAACAAAGATGAAATGAGCCCACTTCACATTTATTTGCTGAGTCAGCAATCACATAGAGTCCAACTTCGGCCCACTTTCATTGAAGTCCTCGACGACCGACGACCATCATTTCTGGGACGACCGCCAGAAAAAATGGAAACGAACCACTACGACGTCCTCATCGTCGGTGCCGGCGTCGCAGGCTCAGCTCTCGCTCACGCCCTCCCTACCATAACCTCCAAATCACGCGCTTCTCCCATCCGTGTCGCGTTACTGGAACGTTCCCTTTCCGAACCGGACCGTATAGTCGGCGAGTTGTTGCAGCCTGCCGGTGTTGCTGCTCTGCAGAAACTTGACATGGAGGGCGCGTTGGAGGAGATTGATGCTATTCCGGAGGACGGTTATTGCGTCGTACATTCAGGTCGTCTCGTTCATATTCCTTATCCAGACGGTCGACAGGGTCGCAGTTTTCACCATGGCAGGTTTATCATGCGCTTGCGAGAGTACGCCAAGCGCGCACAAGGCGTGGACGTGATCGAAGCTACGGTGAACGAACTCATTGAATGCGAACATACAAAACGAGTGCTGGGCGTTCGTGCTACGCGCTCATCTCCTCGTGGAGATGGCTCTAGAGAAGAAAAGGAACCATTTTTTGCGGATTTGGTCATCATCGCGGATGGATGCTTCTCGAATTTCAGAAACGCAGTTATGGGCAAGTCTGCCCGTCAGTCGTCGACACGAAGCTACTTCGTTGGTGCTATCCTCAAAAATGTACAACTACCGATGCCTCAACATGGCACTGTGGCTCTCATCAAGGGGCACGGACCTGTCCTCTTGTACCAGATATCAGAACATGATACCCGCATGCTGGTGGATGTCAAACATCCACTTCCGTCTGACCTCAAGGCAAGGTATTCTTCTCTTGCGTGATGCTTTTCGCTTATATATCCTTCAGGGACATATCCTTAGAAATGTCGTTCCTCAGCTCCCTACATCACTACATGTAGCTGCCCATGAAGCGCTAGACAGAGATCGCTTGCGTCGCATGCCAAGTTCATTCCTACCTGCCGTAGAACAAGGCGGAAAATACACTAAAGAAGGCGTTTTCCTTCTCGGTGATTCTTGGAACATGCGACATCCCCTTACAGGTGGTGGAATGACTGTTGCTCTAAACGATGTGGTTTTATTGGCACAGATGCTAGGCGAAGTTGGAAATTACGGCAATTGGGATCAAGTCTCTGATACGCTTGCTCGCTGGCACTGGGCTCGCAAACCAATGGCATCAACGATCAACATCCTCAGTGTCGCATTGTACGACCTCTTTGGCGCGGATGGTATGTACTCTCATGATGATTTGTCTGATATGGAGACGCATTGTGGCACAGATGAATACCTTTCGGTGCTTCAAAATGGCTGTTTCAAATACTTTGAGTGCGGCGGCGACTGTATCCGTGGTCCCGTATCCCTTCTGTCTGGGTAAGTCATTTTGGCGTCTAGAAATCGACTATTGAACTTATCGCTCATAGCATCGCTCCTTCTCCGGCGCTACTATTCTACCACTTCTACAAAGTGGCGTTCTACTCGATATGGATCATGTTTACTCACCCTCGGCCCGTCAATAACTCGAACGGCGAAGTTAAGTCTACGCTTGCAGTCCCACCTGTATGGGAGTACCCCTTCCTCTTGATCAAGAGTGTGAAAGTGGTCAGTTGTTTGACATCATTTCCCTAGCTACTCTGTCCGACTGACGTGGAATCGACGTGTAGTTTTGGACAGCGTGTGTCGTGTTTGGCCCCTTGCTCTGGTCAGAGATACGGTGGTGGTGATCATGACGGGATGTAATCATCATAGATTTTTTGGAACCCTGGTTTTGTTTATGGTAAATTATACCTAGTAATTTTAATGGGTGGTGCTAGTCGGTAGGCTCTACTTTCCACTTCCGAGCATCGTGCGCGTCCGCACTTGCTTCATTTCCGCGACTGCACAGTTCCTTCCCTACAGTCAGTTTCATCTTTGGCGGCGATTCGTTCCCCATTTGAGACCCTCAACTTGCCAAGAGTGGTCTCAACTTACCTGTGTGGTTGTGGCGTTATGCGCTGACATCAACTACTCATTCCTCCAGTTTTGTCACTGAAAGAAGGTTCTCGATTACATAGTACTTTCAAGTTGTATGCACCGCTCTACACAACGTTCGACGAGTCGGTAATTCGCGAGTTCACTCCTGCAACGTTGGCTTCGTTATACACCTATGACTCCTGCTCCCCATCCAAAGCGTTCAATGTCGACTCTGTCCTGGCTTGTAACTTTCAGATTAGTAGTGTCCTCAATGCGTCCTAGGCCTCAATATTCAATACTCCGCATCACATTTCGAAATTTGGCTTCATAACACTGTACGATCAAAGTGCAGTAGATGGCTATGCATCAGAACCTATGGTGCGTGCTGGATTCGGGTTGGAACTCTTCACCAACTCCTGAACTACCGTGTATGTAGTATATGCTAGCTGGTAGGTCCATGATCGAAGGACTCGAAACAGTTTAAGTTTGACGTTAGAACACCGCTGGAAACAGTGGGCAGTAGTACTTGCGGTCGGTCGTGACGATAACAAGCAGATACTTATCCTCAAGTCGGTTCATATCGACCTGTTGGCATGTAAGACCAAAGTCGGGGACTTTTGGAATGGCTTGCTTAGTCGTCACGGCTAACAGTTCGACCCGGTGGTCGCGGGGTATTACCCAACGGCATGACCCAGTGATTGGCACTCGGCTTGGCATCAATATAAGCCTTCATATCTCTTAGGTGACCCTACTCGTAAGTTTCTTCTCTTACGAAATGCACAACATTAGGAGTCCTCAAGTGTCATCCTCTCTCAAGTTGGGAGTCGCCTTGCGGCCTTCAGCTTCCATGCATCAAGACTTAGCGCCAAGTTGTACGCAAGCATGCAACTGTTTTGCTGACTATCCAGTGTGATGCATGTAACGTAAATTGTTATTCTTCTGTGAAAATTTAAAATGGTCTTCTCAAGCGCCACATTCTTGCGCGTGGAGCAGCCTTTGCCGACTTTTATCATCACATGATGGGAGCAGGGGCGGCACACTTTAGGCGTCATGGGCGCTCTATTAAAGGTGAGCACTGATCAACCTAACATGAAAAATCATCAGGTGTTCCCTTCTCCCCTTCCCTTTGTGAGATTCATCGCTCTAGAATGCGCTTTACTCTCGCGACGTCCATAGTCGCGCTGGCTGTCCTGGCCGTTGCAGCACCTCAGCCCACTGGGCAGAGGATCGGCATGGCCATCCCGATCACCAAACGTTCTAGCTTGGTGAACGCCGACAAGAGCGTCGACTTTGATGCACTCAAGTCTCATGTTGCAGCGGGCAAGGCGTACGTTATATGTATCGTTGCATCGTATTCACTCACCTGTTTTTAGTAAGATCCGTCAGGGTTTCACCACTTATGAGAAGAACACTGGGATGAAGCACCCTTCCGATGTGGGAGGGGTCGAAAGACGTGGGGCTGGTGAACCCTTAACGGATGACCAAAGTCAGCTCTGGTATGGCTCTATTTCGGTCGGAACCCCTGCTCAATCCTTCACTGGTGAGTTTTCGTTGTGCCGCCTGGAATATCTACCCTAACATTTTTTGCAGTCGACTTCGATACCGGTTCTAGGTAGGTGTCTGCTATTTGGCACACAGTAGTCCTTTTGTTCAATTGGACTATAGCGACCTCTTCCTGCCAGGGTCTCGCTGTGACTCGAGTTGCAAGGGTCACACTATATGGGATCCCTCTTCTTCTTCGACTTCGAAAGACCTAGGCAAATCATTTTCCCTCGCATACGGAGATAAATCCACTGTCTCAGGTGAACAATACAATGATACCGTGTCTATCGCCGGCTTCTCTGTATGTTCCGTGTAACTTATTAACATCATTCCTGACAGCCAAGTAGGCGACGACACAGACTCTTGGCGCTGCAAACACATATTCGTCTGGGTTCCAGAGCTCTCAATTCCCTGCAGACGGTTTGATGGGGATGGCTTTCCAGTCTATCTCGAGTTATGGCGCTAGTCCCGTCTTCCAGACCCTCGTCTCTGATGGGAGTGTGTCCGACCCAGTGTTTTCTTTCAAGCTTTCTTCTTCCGGAGCCGAGTTATATATTGGTGGATCGAACTCTGCGTTGTATGCCGGCGATTTCACCTATAGCCTTGTAATGCATCAGGTGAGCTAAAGTGCCGGGTTACCTGTGGGCATGCACTAACGGTAGCCCTTCAGGGTTTCTGGGAGGTGAAAATGGACAACGTCAAGGGTAACGGTGAAACGATTCTGACCAATGTTAATGCTATCATCGACACTGGTGCCACCCTCATCATTGGTATTCCCTCAGATGTATCGACGCTGTACAATGCCCTGGGTGGCACGGCCGCACCGAGTGCCGGTCAGGGTTACTATACCTGTAAGTTTGGATGATTTTGTGCACTTGGTTGCATTGACACTTTACAGTCCCGTGCAGTTCTTTCCCGAGCATCAGTCTTACCTTTGGCGGCAAGTCGTTCCCGATCGCTGCTTCAGCCCTCAACCTTGGACCAGTTTCGTCTGGTTCGTCGGACTGTGTGAGTGGCCTTGTTGGGCAGGACACAGGGAGTTGTGAGTCCTTTCTGTTTATTATATCCTGCCATGCTCCATACTGACTGCCGAACGCCTGCTCCCCATGACCAGCGTTCTGGACTGTTGGAGATGTTTTCCTGCAGGGTGTCTACACCGCATTTGACGTCGGTAATACACAAGTCGGATTTGCTAAGCTTGCTTGACACTTCAAGTTGAGAAGTGGTACATAAATTACATGGTTCACGGCTAGAATAATCAACGCATCGCAATAAACCCCACATTCATCGTCAGTCCACAAACAGTCTCATAAAACAGTCCGTGAAAACCGTCAAACCACCACGCCTTGTGACGTTCAAGCGTTGCGACGACCTTCAGCACACGCTAACGAGTCTTGTTCGCGCTCGTACTATGGCTAACGAGCGTTATGGAAATGTAGTCCTGGATGCTTTGGCTTTTTCGGTATGTTAGGGCGTCAGAGTGGTCGACGTGCCATTTGACGAGTGTTTATCCACGTGGGTCTTTGATTATTCGGCTATATATTATCTGCTGTCCCAATGCTGTCCCATGCCTCAGATCTACTGAAATATAATGGCGATCCTTTTGGTCTTCAGCCTGAGAAAATTAGCAACATGATGCGACCGGCGGAGTTCCTTTCAAATGCTCGTCCGAATCGCGCACGACATGCAGTCACTACCGGCTGCATGCTTTGCAGAAGCAGAATGTCTGCGCAAAGGCTGCGCGGAGGGGTAATCGCGCTCGGATGGATTTACAGTATATCGTACAACGCCGCACTTTGACATTCACGAAAACTAGCCATCGCTTGTCGCCGCCGCCTCCTGTATTCGTGGTCCCGTATCCGACCTTCTTTTGGCATCTAGAAATTGACTATTGAACTCATCGCTCCTTCTCCGGCGCCACTAGTATTCTACCACTTCTACACAGTGGCGTTCTACTCGATATGGATCATGTTTACTCACCCTCGGCCCGTCAATAACTCGAACGGCGAAGTTAAGTCTACGCTTGCAGTCCCACCTGTATGGGAGTACCCCTTCCTCTTGATCAAGAGTGTGAAAGTGGTCAGTTGTTTAACATCATCTCCCTAGCTAGGCCGACGTGGAATCGACGTGTAGTTTTGGACAGCGTGTGTTGTGTTTGGCCCCTTGCTCTGGTCGGAGATACGGTGGTGGTGATCATGATGGGATATAATCATCATAGATTTTTTGGAACCCTGGTTTTGTTTATGGTAAATTATACCTAGTAATTTTAACAGGTGGTGCTAGTCGGGACTCGGTAGGCTCTACTTCCCACTTCCAAGCTGCCGCTAAGTTGGTGATGTACGAGCTACGCTTTACACGTGTATATACTCCATAAGTTACGCATTGTAGACCATCGTGCATGTCTGCATTCGCTTCATTTCCGCGACTGCACAGTCAGTTCCATGCAATTCCTTCCCTACGGTCAGTTTCATCTTCAAGTTGGCGACGAATCGTTTCAGTTCCCCATTGCCAATTTATTTAAGAGACCCTCAACTTGGACATCATACTACTCATTCCTCCGGCTTTGTGGAAAGACAGTTCTCGATTATGTACCGCTCTGAAACCTCTACACAACGTTCGATGACTCACTCCTGCAAAGTTGGCTGCGTCACACACCTATGACTAAAGCCTTCTCCCACCCAAGGCGTTCAATGTCAACTCTGTCGTGGATGCACGACCCTTCCAACTTGAAGCGTCCTCAATGCGTCCTCAACACTCCGCATCACATTTCGAAATTTGGCTTCATAACACTGTGTACGATCAAAGTGCAGTAGATGGCCATCATCAGAACCTATGGTGCGTGCTGAATTCGGGGTGGAACTCTTCACCAACCCTTGAACTACCGTCACAGTGTATGTGTCTGCTAGCCAGGTCCATCGAAAGACTCGAAGCAGTTCAAGTTTGACATTAGAACACCGCTGGAAACAGTGGACAGTGCAGTCAGTCATGACGATAACAAGCAGATACTTATCCTCAAGTCGATAGTATCGGCCTGTTGGATGTAAAGACCAAAGTCGGATCCGACAGGGACGGGGAATGCCTTGCTTAGTCATCACTGCTAACAGCTCGACGCCCCGGGGGTATTGCAGATGCCAGTCTCCAGATGCGGCCCGATAGCATGACCTGGTGGTACTCGGCTTGGCATCCATATGATCATATCTCCTCTTGGGTGATCCTCCTCGTAAGTCTCTTCTCTTACGAAATTCATACGGTCACTTCTTATCGAGACGAGAGACAGCTCAACTCATGACCATGAATTCAGCGAGCACCTGGGATTATATCGGGACTTGGCCACAAGTTACGCAAGCGTGGCCTCGTGCAACTGTCTTGAACTGAGAACGTTCTTCTGTGATAATTTTGGTCTTCTCGAGCGTCACGGTTCTTGCGCACGCTGCAAGTGGAGCAGCCTTTGCCGACTTTTATCATCACATGGTGGGAGCAAGGACTGCACACCTTGGGCGTCATAGGCACTGTATTAAAGGTGAGCAGCCTGACACCAAAAATCATCAGGTGTTCCCTTCTCCCCTTCCCTTTGTGAGATTCATCGCTCTAGAATGCGCTTTACTCTCGCGACGTCCACAGTTGCGCTGGCTGTCCTGGCCGCTGCAGCACCTCAGCCAGCTGGGATCGGCATGGCCATCCCGATCACCAAACGTTCTAGCTTGGTGAATGCCGACAAGAGCGTCAACTTTGACGCACTCAAATCTCATGTTGCAGCGGTCAAGGCGTATGTTATATGTATCGTTACATCGCATTCACTCAGCCGTTTTTAGTAAGATCCATCGAGGTTTCACCAATTATGAGAAGAACGCTGGGAGGAAGCACCCTTCTGATGTGGGAGGGGTCGAAAGACGTGGGGCTGGTGACCCCTTAACGGATGACCAGAATGAGCTCTGGTACGGCTCTATTTCGGTCGGAACCCCTGCTAAATCCTTCACTGGTGGGTTTTCGTCGTGCCGCCTGGAATATCTACCCTAACATTTTTTGCAGTCGACTTCGATACCGGTTCTAGGTAAGTATCTGCTATTTGGCACGCAGTAGTCCTTTTGTTCAATTGGACGATAGCGACCTCTTCCTGCCAGGGTCTGGCTGTAACTCGAGTTGCAGTGGTCATACTATATGGGATCCCTCTTCTTCTTCGACTTCGCAAGACCTAGGCAAATCATTTTCCCTCGCATACGGAGATGGATCCACTGTCTCAGGTGAACAATACACCGATATCGTGTCCATCGCCGGCTTCTCTGTATGTTTTGTGTAGCTCACCAACATGATCATTCCTGACAGCCAAATAGGCGCCGACTCAGACTCTTGGCGCTGCAGATACATATTCGTCTGGGTTCGAGAGTTCTCAATTCCCTGCGGACGGTTTACTGGGGATGGCTTTCCAGTCTATCTCGGATTATAACGCTAGCTCCGTCTTCCAGACCCTCGTCTCTGATGGGTGTGTGTCCGACCCAGTGTTTTCCTTTAAGCTTTCTTCTTCCGGAGCCGAGTTATATATTGGTGGATCAAACTCTACGTTGTACACCGGCGGTTTCACCTATGCCCCTGTAACGCAGCAGGTGAGCTAAAGTGCCGGGTGCCCGTGGATATGCACTAACGATAGCCATTCAGGGTTACTGGGAGGTGAACATGGACAACGTCAAGAGTAACAATAAAACGATTCTGACCAATGTTGATGCCATCATCGACACTGGTACTACCCTCATCATTGGTATTCCCTCAGATGTATCGGCGCTGTACGATGCCCTGGGTGGCACGGCCGCACCGAGTGACGTCGGTCAGGGTTTCTATACTTGTAAGTTTGGATGATCCTGTGCTGTGCACTTTGGCTTGCATTGACACTTTACAGTCCCGTGCAGTTCTTTCCCGAGCATCAGTCTTACCTTTGGCGGCAAGTCGTTCCCGATCGCTGCTTCAGCCCTCAACCTTGGACCAGTTTCGTCTGGCTCGTCGGACTGCGTGAGTGGCCTTGCTGGGCTGGACATAGGCAGTTGAGTCCTTTCTGTTTGTTATTTCTTGCCATGCTCCATACTGACTGCCGAACGCCTGCTCCTCGTGACTAGCATTCTGGATTGTTGGAGATGTTTTCCTGCAGGGTGTCTACACCGCATTCGACGTCGGTAATACCAGAGTCGGATTTGCAAAGCTTGCTTGAACGTCACAAGGCGTGGTAGTTTGACGGTTTTCACGGACTGTTCTGTGTGACTATTTGTGGACTGACGATGAATGTGGGGTTTATTGCGACTGCATTGATTATTCTAGCCGACGTGAACCATGTAATTCATGTACCACTTCCCAACTTCAGTGTCAAGCGTTGCGTCGATCTTTACACGCTACGAGTCTTGTTCCCTTACGGTGTATTCGCAACCTGGTCAAAAAATAGATGACTTGTTGTCTCATCATACGTCCCTACCCTTTCCATTCTCGCATTGTCACGCAACACCATCACGCCACCTAGCGATGTTCTTCGCTTGCTTGCTGTCCGTCAGCCACTCTCAGATGGCACCTCCAGGCGTGCACAAAGAAGTGGAACGCATCAAATTCACTTTCCGCACAAACCACCCTCCTTGAATCCTCTGCTGGAACGGTCAAGGAAGTCCTTGCGCCGATGAAGGAGTCAGACTGGGTCCATTTTGCATGCCATGCCATTCCAAGACGCCGCGATGCCGATTCACAGTGGACTTCTGTCTCGCCGATGGACGCCGCCTGAACATATCGGACATCGTTGCGTGGGCTTGCCTTTCTCTCCATCTGTCAGACGGCGACGGGCGACAAGGATAGGCGGTTAGGAGTGGTGAGCACGATGTGGTCGATCAACGATAGGATTGCGCCGGACGTGGCAAGGGACGTGTACGAGGAGCTGCTTGGGAACCGGGCACGAGGCCGGATTATTGGGAGGTTGCATGGGCTCTGCACGAAGCGCTTCCGTTTATCCACGTGGGTCTTTGATGATTCGGCGAACAACTTCAAGATCTACTTGTCCAGTCACATCTTGCTCCTACTGAAATATAATGGCGATGCTGTTGGTCTCCAGAAAATGAGCAACACGATACATCAACTTCTGAGCAGTACCGGCGAAGTGCCTTCAAACGCTCGTCCGAATCGCAAAGCAGAATGTCTGCACAAAGGCCGCGCGGAGGGGTAATCGCGCTCGGATGTATTTGCAACGCCACGTACTATATCGTACGACGCCGTACCCCTTGACATTCACGAAAACGAGCCATTGCTTGTCGCCGCCTCCTCAACTGACTCCAACCTCGACTCCCAACACTCTCAACATATGCCGTCTGCGGGAATAAATCGAACCTCCTCGCCGGACTCTCCACCGCATACCTCCCCGCGATGTATCTATCGTCTTTGGGAGGGAGGATGGCATCACACACATAGCCGGTGAGGGGGACGACGATGGAATTGTTGTTTTGGATAAAGGCACGTCCAGGGAACTCAAAGTAGGTTGTTGCTGACGCATTGGCAGATGGTCACTTTGTGGTCGGTAATGCTTGTGTTGGGCAGGGTCGTCTCGGGCGGGGTCGATGGGTATGGAAGGACTAGGGCTTCATTGAGTACTGGCGGGGCGATAGGACATTCTTGGACCGTTTACAGCCACTCAGGCTTGGCTGTGAGGGTAGGATCCGCGCGACAGGGCCACGAAGTGGGGGGTTATCTTTGTGCGGTAGTGGTATGTATTGTATCTGGGAGCACAAGGCAGGGGAGAGGACGGTCAGTACTGCGGTGGAGGCCCGAAACATTCTAATATGCCTTGATGACCGCGTCGCGAGCGTTTGATCTCGAGAGCGTCTGAGATGTCATACTTGATACTACTGGCACTCGGAGCACTGGTCAAAGTACTTGCTGTGATCCCTCATATCAGGGGTGGGGTGGGGATATCGAGCAGGTCGGAAAAGGAGTACAGACATGCGCCACGGTAGACATACGCGAATGGACTTGCCAGGGAGAGCGAACAGTGCAAGTCCGACGGTGACCCGGGCCCAGTCGGAGCGTGGTGGCGGGGCGAGGGCATCGCTGTTAGAGAGAGACGGTCGACGACAACCTCGAGCTCCTCCAGAAACTGAAACGGCGCATCCCAAGCTAAAGGTGTCACCAAGTAGATTCACACGGCCCCGCTCTCTTTCTCAGGCTGGCATCAGCTCGTAGTCTGGTGAAATCACCTTGCCTCATTACACCAGTGTGGGTCCATGCCGCCTCATAGTAGACGGCTGGTCACCAGACTAACAGCGCACATAGTCATCCTTGTGTATCCCTGCCAGTGAAGCACGGTTGAGTCTGTGGAGGGGGGCTCTCCGGATACATATTATCAGGTCAAGAATGAACTCTGGCGCCCTCCAAGTCGGAGTAAACCTTGCTGTGTATCATGTTGGACGGCCTTGTTGCAAACATGGGTTGGTGATTCAGACCATCGCGGCTGCTTGCCACGTCTTGTCGAGCTCCAACGTTAACCAACGTTCAACATCAACGGGGCACCTGAGGATCCAGATGAGAGTAAGTGTCCAGCGTACGCGTACAAAGTTGAACGTTGATGCATGGGATACCCATACAGTGATCGCGACCAGTCATTTATATTCTGTCGACGTTTTTTTTTTACAGGCTACCTTCGAACGCATAGTACTTGGCCAGGGCTTCAAAGTACTCTGCTCGTGGGGCACTGTAAGCAATCCCCCGGCGAGTGCCACGATCCGAGTGAACCAACCGCATTCAGATGTATGTCGTGTTACCTATGGACACACGGAACCCGTTGGTACTCATGGTACTGAGCGTTCGGTACTGCGATATCCACTGGTGCGCAACGTTCAGCGGTCGGTTCAAGGATGCGCGTATCATCGATACGCAGTTCTCATTGCAAACCTGGGGTCGATGGGGTAGAGGTGAGGGGAACGAAGAGAAACCCCGTGTCGTGCCAAAAGCCACCACCGGATCAGAGGGAGTTTGCGTTCGCATGTGACTGTGCTTTTCGTTCACGGCATTATTGAAATTTATGAACAGCTTGGCTGTGATTTCTATCAGAAGATGAAACCAACGGAACACTCCGATGACGGCCCAGAATAATACTTTGGGTGGGAGAAAGCTATCGAATTCAAACGAAAGGATGCATATGAGCGACCAATCAGCGTCATCAGCTGCAAACTACGCCTCCGAAAAGTACATGTTCCCAAACACATGTGCAGGTCGCCCCATGACATACACAAATTTAGACCATCGGAATCGGACGGGTACGCTGTACCACAGCATTCCCAGTCGTGAAGAACGACACTGTCTCTGTAGGAAGTGGTGGCGAGGTGGCTGGGAAGGGCGAGTGCGCAGTGGGCGATACTACGCTCGTCCCCGGCCTCATCCCCGATAATTGTGCGGTAGCGCCCATCACAGTGGACGGGAAGATGGAGGACGGATCCGACGGCCAGCGCGAGTGTGTACTCATCAGGGGCGTTTGTGGGATCGGCGCCACTCCATCGTTAGTATAGTGGCGTCGATATTGCATACGTTTGTAAAGAAAGTATCCTCCGATAAGGACGAGGAAGAGACCGGCGACCCCACCAACTGTGCCCCCAATGATGGCGCCAAGGTTCGTGCTACTTCCTGCACTGCTCGAGGTCGAGGTTGGGCTCGGGTTGGAGGGAAAGTAGTCGAGATGGCCTGCGGGAAAATGAGAGGGTTTGGAAGGAGGTGGAGAAAGGTAGACTTGCTTTGATTGGCATAGCTTTCTGCTTGTGTAATGTCGAACAACTCGGACGGCCAAGTCGTCGCTAAGTACAAGCATTAGGAACGAGGGAATAAGAAATGTAGTACCTCGTACGATCGATAGTAGCCCAGTAAGGTATTGAAGAAGCGTTATTCGCCAAGACGTAGCCCTGTGGGAACACTCTGGTTGGCAGGGTCAGCAAACGATCCAAGGCATGGAGGAGCACGGCGGATGCTCACTCGTCCTTGTAATTCGATGGACAGTTTAGAGAGAATGAGGGCCATCTGGAATACGATCATCAAAACGCCGACATAAGTCGCAGAGAGAGCACCCACGTCTTGAGATCGGTCGCGTACGCCGGGTTCTGGCAAACTGTACAAGCCATCATGAGATTGTAACAAGACCAGGAACTGTTGGCACCAAACTCGTCGACAAGCACTGATACTCGAACTCAAGTGGGTCATACCAGTAACAAGGTGTGGTCGTCGTGCCATTTGGCGAATCATACGAGTACCCAGAAGGTAAAGCAGGCTGTGTCCAAGCTGTCCAGTTTTATGCAACAGTTTAAGAGTCTCCAAAAGATACCGGAAACGGAAGGACTTACTATCCCCAACGCAAGCTGCGATCACGTACGCGACTGCCAAACAAGGGGTTTGATGTTCTGTGTTATTCATCCATGCATAGTCGGGTTCAAGGCACGTCGCATTCGAGACGATGTTGAAAACCTGCGAGGAAATACCCCAGACTCGAGGAAGCGAGAAGATTATGGTTATGAGGAGACAGAGGACAATAGAGCTCATGCCTGCTCTGATAAGTTGCACGAATCAAATAGTTCGTCGTTCAAATACTGGGACCTTCCCAGGGTGGTTGTCAAAGTGCGTGTCTGAATGGCTGCGGGAGCAGGCTTAACAGCTGCGCGGACATGCCCGGGTCAGGTGTGGATATCAGAGAGATCCGATACACATGGGGACAGATAACACTGCATCAAGGGTCAAATAAGTGAATGAGGGTGCGACTTCCAACTTGGGGAGCCCCAAGTGGCGTGCCCTATAACACGATCGGATTACGACACTCATTCTCCCCCTCGCGAGATGATTAACCCCGCAAATGCCAATCGGATGGAATCATTGGCTTAACAATCGTGTCGCTGGATTCCGATCAAGTCCAAAGGGTAGAATCCACCAAGTCGTTTACATATACGCATCAGCTCACTACATCGGATCAAAATTCAAAACGGGTCACCATAGGCAATAACATGGATTCAACATCGAAAGATGTAAAAAATCAATAGCGGCACGTCAAATCTGCGTTCCATTCCTCCGATCCGACACCTTCAGCAACGACGAATAACCTGTACGGGTCATACTTGTCCTTGATGCTCTTGAGCGTCGCATAGTGCGAGCCAAAGAATGTCTCCTGCCAGTTGATCTCGAACAAGGACGCCTGTCGAGCGAAGCAAGTAGCAATTAGACATGCATGACCCCAGAAGGGATAGGACGCACTTCGTTAAAGTAGGCACCATCGTTGGGCGTGAGGTCGTACGTGGCCTTGATCCATCCTTTGAGCTGGGAAATTATCCCTTCGATGTCTACCGAGGACGTACCCTCGTCCCAACTGACCCCACACACGGTTTCTGTGACCGCTTTTCGCCAGGCAGGGTTCAACCCAGCAGAGTCTGGATTAATCTGGCTGACCTTGCCACCTGCGACCATGCTACAAGGATGATCATCGTTTCCGAATCGTTAGCCAGTCCAAGTAGAGGATGGGTGGAGATTCGGAACGTACTTGAAACTGGCGGTACAGTTGACGAGAATCTCGGCGAGTTCGGCGTACTTGGTCGCGACAGAGTCCCGCGAGAGAAGTCGGTTCGTGATCATGACATTTTGGCCGTTTTCGACGCCGCCACTGAAGATAAGCTGGTACAGCAGGTACCATGAAGGGGCATAGTATATCTTGTCCGTAGCAACGACACCGAATGGTGTGAGTGAAGCTGAAAAGTTGTGCCATGCTTGAGTGGAGGTCATCGCAGTTTCGTTCGTCATGTTGGGTCCGAAAATGAAGAAACTAATTTGTTGGGCAGATATAAACCCATAGCCTCCCCAACCGTCATCTGTAAACTGGGTTTGGAAGCGCAGCAAGCCTCCAACGAGTTCCACCGCCGCCGAGGTATTCGTGATGTTTGCTTGATACGTATAGAGCTGGGTTGGAACAGAGGGGTAGGTGCGGTAGGTGACAGAAGTGACGATCCCGTACGTGGATCCTCCACCTCCACGCAAAGCCCAAAAGAGATCCGAGCTCTGGTACCTGTTCACGGTCAAGAACTTTCCGCTGGAGAGAACGACGGACATTTCTAGAGCGTTGTCGACACCTTCAATCAGACGATTACTTAATTTAATGAACAAGATAATGCGCCAGGACCTTACCGAGGCCGTAGTTGGGCGACAGTGCAGAATGACCTCCGCCTGCTAACCATCCACCAGATGAACCGACGGAACCTCCGGCGGACGAACCACCGACCATTAAGCGTCCGTAATTATTGACGGCGGCATATGCCTCATGCCATTGGACTCCAGCGCCAAGCGTCACAGCTATTCGAAGCAAGTAGTAATCAGAAGAGTTCTAAAACGGACTTAAATGGGCCTACCCTCATATGTCTCGCTCGCTGGTGCTCCCTGAGGCACAAATG
Source organism: Boletus reticuloceps (assembly GCA_018397855.1). NCBI lineage: Eukaryota > Fungi > Basidiomycota > Agaricomycetes > Boletales > Boletaceae > Boletus > Boletus reticuloceps. The sequence continues at coordinate 734,322 of JAGFBS010000023.1, forward strand.
CGGAGTTGTAAGTAATATTTTTCATGTTGTGTCCACACCACAAACGAGCCACGCGCTGTACTACGCCCAAGATAATCATGGCTGTTCAAAGTTCGCGAATCACCCATCAGAATATGCCTGTCTCATATGGTTCATGGACATGACCTACCCAGTGTTCTTGACGACCAACTTCAAGTTATGCTGCACAGCAAAATTAACGGCAGCTTGTATGTCCTCCGCTGAGCGCGCGTCGACGCCGATCACTGGTACACTCCCTTGGTCACATGTGCCTGTGATGGAGGTGTTGCGATAACACGCATCGATAGTGCCATTCTGGAACGTGAACGTCTCGAAATTCGGGGCTTCCATGGATCCGGGAATGGATGCACGCCAGTTACCGTCCAACCAGTTCGCTTGGACTGCAGTGCAGTTTCCTGACGGGTGGGACAGTGGATAGCATGCTGAAGCACTGGGAAGTGGGTAGATGAGCAGCTGGGAAACTTGGGACTGGAGTTGCGAGAACGTGGAGGCGGAGGGCCAGCAGGATTCGCCATAGGTGCAAAGACACCCCGAACTGCCAGCCCAGACAGTCACCGGCCCGCCTATTGCGAGGACTGCGATTGCAGAAAACACGTTCATTCCTGGGCGGAAAGGGTATGGGGAACGTGGGTTTGTGATGTGTTCCTCTCAAAAAAAGGCGAATTATATAGCAGTGATGGCAGCCAAGGGTGAAGAGTTTCTAGATTTTCCTCGTTCATGCATTGCACTCGGGCTGTGCGTCGTTTAGTGTTCAATCTCCCTGAGTCACATGGACGTACACAGAAGGATGACGTTTGGTTTCTTGATCCGAGTTTCGCACTTGGACTAGTCGCTGGGAATTTGGGAAACACTGTGCGGTGCGCAACATGCGTATCAATGGCCCACTAGAAATGTACGTCGGTTACACTCTACAGGTAATTTTACACGAGTCTGGCTTACCGATGGTAGACAAGCGCGATGAGCGAGCCGAGTGGCAAGTTGGCACGAGAACACAGGACGGACTTCAGCCGGTTCTCAGCAGACTTTCCAACACTCCAGGAAAGGAGACGAGACTGGATGACCTTGGTCGAAAGATCAAGTTGTCCGCCAAGATGATGACAACACCAGCTGCGGCCCAGTTCCTGCAGTGAATCGGCTGACAAAGAAGAGGCCAGATGGCACAGACAGTCTACAATGAAATGGCCGCTAAAAGGACGGTCATGGGCAGCGTTGGTTGGCGGTGTTGAGTTGGCAAACCGAATTTCCTGGGTATGTACTGTCCATTCACATGGCGCAGCTCGTCGATTTTCAATGGCCGACTAGCTCAGTTGGTTAGAGCGTCGTGCTAATACTTAATTTCGAGATCGTTGCGCGTCCTGATGCACGACTATCTCGGAGCTGAGGTACGCGAAGGTCTTGGGTTCGATCCCCACGTTGGCCATTATTTTTCCTCATTACCGACCTTGACTTTGCATCCAGCTTCCTTCGCCACTACTAAGACCGAATCGGTTGTGGTTCCATGCAACGTGGTCTGGCCCGTGTGGAAGTCAACAAATTCGAGATGAATTGCATCTTGGTGGAGCTAGAATACTGTGAGACCGTCACTCTCAGCAATAACAATCCTCCCTGAGCACCTCTTGACCAGTTACGGTCAACCTTTGTGTCAAGGAAGGTCAAGCCGTGACGGGTATGGGATCTTAACGTTGCCTCGCTTACTCTCGCGAAGTTTGCATGGATAAACACAGGGTGTGAGCCCGTAAGTAAGTTGTGCGGGAGATTTTTGCGATTCCCGTTCAAGGCCCCATTTCATACCATGTTCCTGCCACATATGTTCTTGGGCTCTTTCCAGGTATGCGATGCTTTTGAGTGGGTCTTTATTCATTTAGCAAACTGACTCTAGGTCGGTGGCGGCGTCGTCGGCGATTGCTGGCGTGCAGAGGAATGTTGATCGGGTAGTCTGTCGATGCTCCAACAAAAATACAGAACAGTGACGAGATTTGTCCAGCCATCAAGACCTCTTCGGACCTACAGGCAATCACATCATCCTCGTGCAAGTGCACACATGCCTGTGAAGAAATGCTTCAACAATATCAAATGCATCACTGCAATATACAACATCACCAACATCAACGCCATGCGACGCACAGCAGCGACGAAAAAGCAAGACGTCAGAGAGAGAAGTAATCCATTCATGCAATGGAGGACCATCCCGAAGTAGCGCCTTTTCAAGCAACCGTATCGTGTGACTACGTCGGGCATCGTCTTGCGTAACACCCTCGAGAGCTCTCCCTTCATCGGGAGAATCAGTCAGTGAAGAGGAGAATCACAACCAAAACTGAAAAGAACCATCCACTCACGGCCCACGATAACATCACCGGAGATGTCAGTCATAAAGAACATCCCATGATATTCCGCCTGAATGATGGGGCTACAGACTTCACTGCCGAAGGCTCTAAGAGACGATTTTATGGGAGAAGCGAGGCATTGATGGACAGTTTCATCAAACTGCCCGCGAACGATCTGACCAATCGAGGCGCATGACCGGAAAATCGGTAACTTGGCCACCAGTTGATCAAACACGTAAAACCAAAATACTTAAACTTAGACATCTATGGCTGGGGACCAGACTAGAGTTCCGTTTTGGACTGTTCACCCACTACTTCCGTAGCGGGAATTATCGTGGCGGTATCAAACCGTGCGAGGCTGGGATATATACATACACAGCCTCTGGGTCTCTTAAGACTTCAATTGTGCATCGGATATAACCATCGCTGGTGACCGGTGACCGATAACGCCGACACTGATGACCAAGGCGGCCGATCCGACCGGCATCACAATGTTGCTTTAACTCGCATCACCAACACCTTGTCCTAGTGCCAGTGACAGCATCATCCCCCGTCTGCCAACTGACACGCGCAAGTCAAGCTGCGCTTCTGAATTGAATTGCGCATGACCTTTTATTGAACTTGTTGGCTGCTACAGCAGTTCAACACGGATCGGAGTGCATCGGTCTTTGTGACCATGTGTCGTGATGCGGTATGACATCTGGCCGGCCCGGTGATCTACTCTCAGTCATAGACCCACTACTTATAGACGGTAATGAGGATACACCGTGCTTGGTTCACAAGGAGTACTTCTTCCCGCTGAACGTGCTACTATGAGTACAACGGCAAATACTGCAGAAGAACTCGGTACCTCCCCGACCGCGACGCTCCATCATCATGACAATCACCCGCCAGACGCATCGCGCTATGTAGCGCAAGATACGTCCACACATCCAAATCCGAATGAAAAAGCAGATGTCGGAAAACATACCAACGTCCTTGTGGTCGATTGGGACGGTCCAGACGACCCTGAGAATCCAAAAAAGTAGGTTCCATAGCATACATTGCATATATTCGTTCTCATGCGTCTCTTTCAAAGCTGGAGTTTCAGACGAAAGTGGGCTGCGACTGCCATTATTTCAGGGTTCACGTTTATCTCCCCTGTTTCTTCTGCCATGGTCGCTCCGGCCACCGGTCAACTGGCCGCCGAGTTTGGAATTCATAGCAGTGCCATCATTGCATTCACAACGTCGATCTTTGTGCTTGCTTATGGCAAGTCAAATTTTGTTCTCTACGGACTCGTCTCTCACCTGGAATGGGTAGCTATCGGTCCATTATTCCTCGGCCCTTTGAGTGAAATTTTTGGGCGATCCCGCGTGCTCCAATTGGCAAACCTATGGTATCTTGGTGTGTAGCTATGATGTCCGAATGTGTCCTTTCGGGTCGGGCTCACTATCATCCAGTATGGAATCTTGTCTGTGGTTTTGCGCAGAACGAATCACAATTGCTTGGGTTCCGTTTTCTCGCTGGACTAGGCGGTAGCGCTCCACTCGCGGTATGCAATGCACGTAGAGTAGGGGAAATCATCATCCAATTTAACAGACCGAGTCTAGATCGGTGGTGGTGTCCTCGGTGATTGTTGGCATCCAGAAGAGCGTGGCAAGGCAATCGCTTTGTATTCTCTAGCACCGTTACTTGGTCCTGTGATTGGTCCCACCGCAGGGGCTTGGTAAGTTTCCACCCACCCTTGATCACGCCAGCCATCTGACGATGTCCGTAGGATTGCACAGCGCTCAACATGGAGATGGGTGGTGCGTCTGCTCCCCTTAACACTCTTGTCGGTTCAATGACCTGATTGTGGCTCCAGTTTTGGTCGACGAGCATAGTCGATGCGGCTATCCAGGTATTGGGCCTGTTCTTCCTCCAAGAAAGTTAGTTCAGGTGGTCGGTACCTCCGCGGTATAGTACTTACGGCGTTTTCTTAGCTTATGCGCCATTGCTCTTGGAGAGGAAAGCAAAGACAATACGCCTGTCAATGGACGTGGAGAGAACACCTCACCAGGAAGTACGGACAATATTTGACGGAAAACAAGATCACTCGTGAGTACGATGTGTTTGGGGGTTCGTACTGTGCAGATTGACTGTTTCTAGCTGGTCAGCGATCATGACTAAATCGCTGGTTCGGCCATTCACACTCTTCGCACAAGAACCCATCATCCAGTTGCTTGGTGTATACATGGCATACCTCTACGGGTTGCTATACCGTGAGTGGTTCAACGGCGCTCAATCATTAATAAATCTTAATCGATCACAGTATTTCTGACGACTATACCCTCTATATTCGAGGGCATTTACGAACAACCGGTTGGCATAGCCGGCTTACACTATATCGCACTTGGGGTTGGTCTCACGGGAGCCTCGCAACTAAACGCAGGAACCATGGACAAGATTTATGTGCACCTCAAGAATAAAAATGGAGGTGTTGGGAAACCCGAGTTTAGATTACGTGCGTGCTTCCCCCGTTCTTCCTGGTTTAGTATATGCTCATGTTGGTAACAGCTAGCATGTTCCTCGGCACGGTACTACTTCCTATAGGGTTGCTTATTACGGGATGGACCGTCGAGGCGCACGCGCCTTGGATAGCGCCAGATATTGTTAGTACTCGCAACTGAAATTATTAATTCGACTCACGCCTGGCGCATATCAAACTAGGGCATCGCGCTCGTGGGTGCGGGTGTCATTCTCAACTTTCAGTGTATTCAGACGTATATCGTCGATGGTTTCACCCTCTATGCTGCCTCTGGTGTGTGTTCACCCAACGGATCGATATTTGGTTGCTTACTCGTTTCCGTCGGTACAGCGTTGGCAGCGGTAGCTTTTCTGCGTTCGTTAGCTGGCTGCGGATTTCCTTTGTTTGCCCCTGCGATGTACTCTGCGCTAGGATATGGCAAGGGGGACACGGTACTTGCAGTGGTAGCCATCGTCATCGGTTGTCCTGCGTGAGTGTCTTTGAGTTAGATGACGTTCCCGACTGACCCCCATTTTGTTTTTAGCCCCTGGGTTTTCTGGCGGTTTGGAGAGAGGATCCGGAATGCCAGTCGTCATGCCCGGTAATGAGTTGAATGCATAGAATGACTAGCCTCTTCAGCCCACACGCTGATTTGGATGAGCAAATGCGACGACAAACGGTGGCTCGGACTGCTCTATTATAACTGGTAGAGATGCCCGTCGTATTCCACGTACATACGACACTTTACCCCATACTCATTTTATCTAGGCGCACCGCACTGCAGATTCTACAATGCTGTCGAGATTCATTATTTGTACACATGAATTGTTTAGATCAATCATTATGCTTGACGTCCAACGTTGCTGCCAGGCAATCTTGCCATGCATCTGTGTCTGCGTCCACAACCGTGGTCGTAGTGGGTAATTGAAATGAGACACAGCGCGCGTTGGGCATCTTGACGCCGGCGAGGCGAGGCGGGATGTACAATTCGCCTTGCGTCGGGGACTGTGGCCGCGCTCTGATATTATCCGCGGCGGGCAACAAGTCATCTGTGCAATCAGGGGTTCGCGCGGTGATCAAGCAACGGATTACGTATGCTGTTATGGGTAATATAGTAACTGATGAGATGAGGGTTGTGGGTTCAGTAGTCCAAACGAGGATACCCTTCTCGTGACCAGTCCAAGTCCAAGCAAAACAGTGACGAAATCTGTCCAACCATCAAGACCTCTTCAGATCTCTCGACAGGCAACCAGGTCATCCTCGTGCAATTGCACACACGCCTGTGGAGAAATGCTTCAATAAAGTTTTATACAACACTGGAATCTACAAGGCAGCAACATCAATACCATGCAATGCACCACAGCGACGTAAAAGCAGAACGTCAGAATGAGAAATGATCCAATCATGCAATCATGATCACCCTGAAGTAGCGCCCTCTCAAGCGACTGTATCGTATGGCTACGTCGGGCATCGTCCGAAGTAACAAGGTGAACACCATGCTCACTGTCCACAGCGTCGGGAGCTCAGCCTTCATCGGGAGAATCAGTCATATGAACACTCCTCTTCATGAGAAGAGTCACAACCAAAAGGGAAAAGAGCCATCCACTCACGGCCCATGATAACATCGCAGTCGATGGGGTCAACATCACCGGAGACGTCGGCCATAAAGGACGTCCCACAATATTCAGCCTGAAGTCTGGCGTTGCGGACTTCACTGTCGGAGGCTCAAGGGGACACAAATATGGGAGAAACGAGGCCCATCGAAGGACGGTTTCATCAAACCGCCAGGGAGCCAAGAGTACAACTGGTCGGTAAGGGCAGTTGACCAAACAAATGAAAATAAACATAAACGTAAAGGTCTTCGTAGCCATCAGTGGCCTCGCACTGACTTGTTTCGATTACCGTAGTAACGCCAATACCGATGACCAAGGAGGCCGAGCTGACCGGTATCGAGGCAGGAACTCTAACTCGCGTCACCTACAGGATAAATGCCTTGTCCATTTTCAGGCTAGTGACTGCGCGCTGTCCCGCAGGTCAAGTTGTACTTCTAAATTGACATGCGCATGACCTTCGAACTCGCTCGTTGCTTGAGTTCGGGCTTCACAGGTTCAGATCATGGCACACATCGGAGTGAGTCGGTCACCCTGTGCCATCATGCCGTATCATCTGATCCCACTACTTAAAGACGGGGACACACCATGCCAAATTCACAAGGAACATTCTACGAGCACGATGACCGACAGTACAGAAGAATTCGAGATCTCCCCGACCTCAACTCTCCATTCCCCACCAGAGGCATCATGCGATGTAGGGCAAGACACGTCCACACACCCCAGTCCGAATGAGAAAGCAGGTGCCGGAGAACATACCAACGTCCTTGTGGTCGATTGGGACGGTCCAGATGACCCCGAGAATCCAAAAAAGTAAGCTCCATAGTATGCATTGCATATATTGGCTCTCATGCGTCTGTTTCAAAGCTGGAGTTATATGCGAAGGTGGACTGCGACTGCCATCGTTTCAGCGTTCACGTTTATCACTCCTGTCTCTTCTTCCATGGTCGCTCCAGCGACCAATCAATTGGCCGCTGAATTTGGAATCCATAGCAGTGTCATCATTGCATTCACAACATCGATCTTTGTGCTTGCTTATGGCAAGTCAACTTTTGTGCTCTACCTTTTGGATTCATCTCACCTGGAATGGGTAGCCTTTGGTCCATTATTCCTCGGTCCCTTTGAGCGAAATTTATGGGCGGTCCCGTGTGCTCCAACTGGCAAACCTATGGTATCTTGGTGTGTAGCTATGGTATCCGAATCTGCCCTTTCGGACCGGACTCACTATCATCCAGTATGGAATGTTGCTTGTGGTTTTGCGCAGAACGAATCACAATTGCTTGGGTTCCGTTTTCTCGCCGGACTAGGAGGTAGCGCTCCATTCGCGGTATGCAATGCACGTCGAGTGTGGAAATTTGTTCAATTAAGGGACTGGCTCTAGATTGGTGGCGGTGTCCTGGGTGATTGTTGGCACCCAGAAGAGCGTGGCAAGGCAGTCGCTTTGTTTTCGCTAGCCCCACTACTTGGTCCTGTGATTGGTCCCATCGCAGGGGCTTGGTAAGTTTCCACTCTTCCTTAATCCGCTAGCTATCTGACGATGTCTGTAGGGTTGCAGAGCGCTCAACATGGAGATGGGTGGTATGTCTACTCCCCTTGGCGCTCTTGTCGGTTCATTAACTTGTTTGCGGCTCCAGTTTCGGTCGACGAGCATCGTTGATGCAGCTATCCAGGTATTGGGCTTCTTCTTCCTCCAAGAAAGTCAGTTCAGGTGGTCGGTACCTCCGCGGTATAGTACTTACGGCATTTTCTTAGCTTATGCGCCATTGCTCTTGGAGAGGAAAGCAAAGGCAATACGCCTGTCAATGGACGTGGAGAAAACATCTTACAAGGAAGTACGACAATATTTGACGGAAAACAAGATCGCTCGTGAGTGCGATGTGTCGAGGTGATCATACTTTCCAGATTGACTGCTCCTAGCTGGAAAGCGCTCATTACTAAATCGTTGGTTCGGCCGTTCACACTATTCGCACAAGAACCCATCATCCAGTTGCTTGGTGTATACATGGCATACATCTACGGATTGCTATATTGTGAGTGGTTCAACGGCGCTCAATCATTAGTAAACCCTAATCGATTGAAGTGTTTCTGACGACTATCCCCTCCATATTTGAGGGCGTTTACAAACAACCTGTCGGCATAGCCGGCTTACACTACATCGCACTCGGGGTTGGTCTCACGGGAGCCTCGCAATTAAACGCAAGAACATTGGACAGGATTTATGTGCACCTCAAGAATAAAAATGGAGGTGTTGGGAAACCCGAGTTTAGATTACGTGTGTGCTTTTCTCCCCTGTTCTTGGTTTAGTATATGCTCATGTTGGTAACAGTTGGCATGTTCGTCGGCACGGTGCTGCTTCCTATAGGGTTGCTTATCACAGGATGGACCGCCGAGGCGCACGCGCCTTGGATAGCGCCGGATATCGTAAGTGCTCGCGGGCTCAAAATGATTGATTCGACTCAAGCTTGGCGCGTATCGAAACTAGGGCATCGCGCTCGCGGGTGCGGGTGTCATTATCAACTTTCAGTGTATTCAGACGTATATCATCGATGGTTTTACCCTATACGCTGCCTCTGGTGTGTGTTCACGCAATGGATCTATATTTGGTTGCTTACTTGTTTCCGTCGGTACAGCGTTGGCGGCGGTGACTTTTCTGCGTTCGTTGGCCGGCTGCGGATTTCCTCTGTTTGCTCCTGCGATGTACTCTGCGCTAGGATTTGGCAAGGGGGACACGGTACTTGCCGTGGTAGCCGTCGTCGTCGGTTGTCCTGCGTACGTGTCTCTTTAGGTTTGGATGACACTTTCGATTGATTCCCCGTTGTTTTTAGTCCCTGGGTTTTCTGGCAGTTTGGAGAAAGGATCCGGAATGCCAGTCGTCATGCCCAGTGATCAGGTGAATGCATAGACTGATTGCCCTTTTTCGACCCACGCGGTGTAGCGTCTGGGTGTGTAGACCTTGGACAAGCAAATGTGACGACAAACGTTGGCTCGGACTGCTATTACAGATCCCGTTGCATTCCAAATACATATGTTACTTTTTACCCTACCGCGCTTCAACGTTTCGACAAGGAGATGATATCGTATTCAACGAAATACAAGCAAGACTAAAAAGACAGTTCGTACATGATTATATATTATCGCAACTCGTGAAGAATAAATCGATGACGCCTTGGCTCGCCCTTGTCGATCAACTCAAGGTAAGAAAATAAATATCGCGCATAATCTTAAACCCCTCTCAACGCCATCAATACCTCTTGTGTTCCCGGCTTGTTCAATTCCCTACTCCACCTCGTCGTTCTCTTTTCCTTTTTGGTCATGCCCGAGCCGGATGCGAGGGGCATCATCGCCGAGGTGCGCTTGCTCTCTCGCCTGCCAGCCGTCGGTCTAACGGGCATCGAGAACCGGACCACGTCTTTGCGTACGGGTTGGGGGTGGAAGAGGGACACGTGCCGGGCTTTGGTTGCTGTCGATCTCGACGTCGATGTGGAGGGTGAGACGGACGCGCTCGGCGTCGACACCAGTGTGCTATACGTATATGCGGGGGGTGGGTCCGTCGGGACTAAATCTGACTCGGTAGTCTCTCCCTTTCCCTTTCCCATTGCTTGTGCTTGTGCTTGTGCGTGGGGGGAATGTGCCCCGACGAGCGTCGAGCACGTCGACGACGATGGGGTTTCTGGACGGTATTGCCATGCAGTTGCATCTGCGACCGAGTCGACGTCCGAATCGGCCACCGACTCTGCGTCTGCGTCTACGACTGTGGTCGCAGGGGGCAATTGAAAAGAGACACAGCGCGTGTGGGGTGACTTGGACGCAGACAGAAACGACGACGGCAGCGGCGATGGCGCGAGGCGGGATGTGCCATTCACTGTCGCTGGGGCGAGCCGCGCTCCGACATCACTCGGAGGCGCGTGGGCGGGCGGGGGCGGGAACGTCACTCTTGGTTCGTCTTCAAGGTGTTCGATGAGGATGACGTGGGGAGGGGGTACGTTCGAGGATGGGGATGTGGACGTGGATACGGATGTGGGGAGCGGTGATGGGGCGACGGGGCTCAGGTGGGGGTGGGGTAGAGGGAGTGCGGTCGACGGGCTGCATTATGGATCGCCTCGGGATGCAGGGAGACGGGTCGGTGCTGCTTCGGTGGTGGTGGTGGAGGCGGTGGTGCAGACAAGGACAAAGATGCCTGTGCGACGTTGGTAGAGCCAGGGTCTGCCTTGGCTGGGCGACGTTTACGAAGGCGGAACAGGCGGGAAAACAAGGTATGGGTTCGGAACATGGTCAAAAGGTAATTCTGTTGTCGAACTGGGGTGGCCAGCACCGCCGATAGAGTCGTCAAGGGAAAAAAAAAGGAAGGACTTGAGGAAAAAAAAAGTGGTGAGACTCGACTCTGAAGATGAGGGTTCGAAGTCTGAGGGGATGATGTGCAGTTGCTTGCACTTAAGAGACGGTATCCATTGGGAGCTGTACCATATCAACGCGATTGAGACTGGCCCTGGACTGATGAGGAAACCATCAACTGATGATGATTAGCGACATGTCGGAGTCACTGCCTCGGTGATGGGGCCGTCAAAATGTGAGTAAGTACACAGGAGGGACACAGCTTGATCCATCCACGAGTGCACGTTGAACGCAAGAGGAAGTTTCTGAATGCTGATATGCTGGGTGACCGGGATACAACTCGTCGCTCGGAACCGTGGCTGTGCCCAAAATTGCTGCCGCAGTGACAGCGAGATGGGTTGATCACAGATGGGTTGACATCGGCTCAAATTGTCTACAGAGCTTTCGGATCTATGGCGCGCTCTGAGAAGCTTCCCCCTGTTGGAACCTGAGAGAGTGGAGTGCAACACGGCTAGGAGTATGACAATGATAATCTACACAGCACTTCGAGGGTGTTGAGATACCCTAGGTAGAATACTGTACTTGAAGCTTGAAGGTGCACCAGACGATGATGCATCTCTAGAAGCGATGCACAAAGGCCGCCTTGCTCCAACCAACACTGCCAACCTTTCAAGTGAGCTGATATCGCTTGATTGAAGGTACCGGCCCGGGCCGCAAAACCATTCACCCGAGTCCAAATCAGGCAAGTGTCGTGATTCGAAGGATTTGAGTGTAAAAGACAGAGAGACATTCTAAATCAGCCATCCAGTGCACTGTTCCAGTCTTTCTACCATCATTTCAATTGCTTCGCGACGCTCTCAGGCTGTCAGTCTCCCTGTTAGCGTATTTTCCATACCACGGGAGGGCGTGAACCCCGGACGACATCACCGCGCTCTGTAGTCGCCAGCCCACCGTCGAGCGTGTTTTGAAACGCCACTCCCTCGACTGCGTCTACAACGACCAGATTGCGTACGCAAACAATCGGTATAAGATAGCAGGTCAATAATTCGCCCTTGCCAAACTCTTCAGGGAGAGCAAGAACCAAGGGTACGAAGTGATCAAGAACGAGCAGGTACGTACCCGGTTCCGGACCGTCTTGGTGACTGAGAATGACGTGGGTAAAGTCTTGGGTGTTTAGATGTATCCCGATCACGGCGATCATTAATGCACTGGTTTCTTTGACTCTCGAAGTTCATCCAGATCAAGCACTGCACGGATCAGGCCAACGACACGACGTACTCTCATGAAGGAGTCAGGTTCAGCTTCAAGAAATTGCAAGCGAATAACGTCGTCAACCATCAGGTCGAGGCTTTTAAGGAGCATCAACGTGTCGCCACGGAGGAGGTCAAGATGCCAGGCAACCGTTGGACGAGATTCTTGGTGGGTTTGAAGATGAAAACCTAATCACCTGCTGTTATCATTCCAATTCGGGGATCAATCAGTGCAGGAACAACTTCCATTCGCCGTGTGAACATGGATTTCAGAAAATGGTACTACTAATGTATAACACCCCCACTTCAAGCGCTACGTCGAATAGCATAATTATGTATACTGCTCGTATACCAGTCACACTTTCCAGCTACAGGTGTTACTATGCTTCAGTGAAGCACGATGGACCCTGATGTCAGACTGATAAATAACAAAATATAGCACCACGCTCGAATTCAACTGCTATCACAAAAACAACACAGTCATAAGACTACGACACATATACACTCAAACTCGGCTACGATCACAAAAACGACGCGGCCGCACAAACGACAATCCAATAATCATGGAAGAAAACGAGATGCTTGTAATGCTGCGCTCAGTCGCGGTGGACTAGGCTACTAGCGATCTCCTGGGGCTCCTTGTTCAATAGCTTGCTCGTCGATAATCATAGAGGCATAGTAGACATACCAGTTCGTCAGAAATCGTCAGTGGATTGGCCACTCTCTTCCGAGGCTTCTTCGTTGAGAATTTCAGAGGCACTGGCTGCCCACTCACGCCAAGTTCCCCAATAGACCTGAAAAGCTCATGAGCATGAATCATCCACGTCAACAAAAAACATACAGAGTTCGACATTGTATGTGGATAAAGCACGAGATACACGAGATTGTTGTCTGAGGATTGATGGATCCAGTGTGCAGATATCCAGCCCATTTTATACCCTTTGGTGGACCAAACAGATAGACACAACAATTGCATTTAGGGGCATCAAGGACCTGGTCGACATTGAACGTACTCACGTCAGGTTATCATTGACCAAATTCGAGTGTTGGGAAGAATAAGGTACAGGGAAGGTTACGGAAGTCAAACGAATAGGTCTAGCCCTCCCCGCAGTGCCTAGAGCTCATACCCATAGTACCCGGCTGGCAGGTACGGGTTTTCTGACGGGTGGGCGCGCGTTGTTACGTTCCTGTTCGTGTTTGTACACAAGGCAGGCGATGAGGAGAGCGAAGGCGGCACTCGCATGCAAACACGAACGGGCGTCGTGCTCCTGATCCTGTCTCGCCAATAGCCTTGGTCCGTACTCCGCTTTGTTCGATGTCGACCAACACCGACTGTGAAGCTGAGCATGAAGTAAGCAGGTGCGTGACGGTAATTGTCGTTTATTCAGAGTACGAAAGGGCAGTTTGGGGCCGAGTGCAGGGTGTGTAAAACATCAGCTTGGTTTGACAAGTGTACCTGACCGTCTTTTTTTTGTTCTACAAACCGGGAGGTCGACGGAATGAGTGGAAGTCAATCGATCTGGTATTGGGTTCCTGGACCTGTGCCTGCACTTGTGGTCCAGGCTTTGTGGAATGGCGTGTGTTCTGATCGATTGACGGACTTTTGTGTTAAATTTCCCACAGCATGTCACGTCGTGCAGGCCGTGACAGCATGTCTTGAAATCCTCAGCCTGGAGCATCCTCTAAGGAGGTTACAGTACACTTGAGCATTTGGTATATGCGAAACGAGAATGATGCGTAACTGGATCACGTTACCCCTCCTTTATACTACTACAAGCCCCATGCACGCCCTTCAAAGTCATCGTGGCCTCTTCAACTCGAGCACATGCTTTTTGCCCGAAGCGAGTTACAACACATCGAGCATGCGCACTGCGTACATTGTCCAGAATATCAGCCAACGACACGCCCCTTCGAAACCGTACCGTGATCAATCTATCCGCCGCGACCCGCTTGTAATCCGTCTCACGTCGACTCGTAAAACGACAGCAAACTCCGACCCGACCCGACCCGACAGGAAAGTCTCCCCACCGACTTCCACCATGGCCCACATGATACACAATCAAGAGCGCCTTTGGTAACGTCCTGTGCAAAATCGTTGGGCAAGATGCTCTGATGGAATGCGTTCTGATGCGGCATTCCAGAAACCCCATCCATTCCGGCATTCATGTACTCCGTCATGATTCTCACGACGCACACCTGCTTCGCTGAATTCGATGCTTGCAACCGCATGCTTCTATTCTGTTCCATTGCAGCACTGCCCTTGGGAGTCCTAGTCAGACTCCGCGGATCGATTTGCTGTGGAAAACCTGTGTCATCATGATGGCCTTAAAAGCGCTCCAGGTATGCCCTCTCGTTGCATCCTGCAACACCTCCTTCGCCCACTCTAACCAGCGATGACTGGAGATGACGACCCAGATCTGAGACGTCTGGAGTAAGCAAGTGACCTTTTTCAGTGCGATCCTCGTCATTCATTGTGTGTTCACTGACGACAACAGGATCTTGTAGTGGATGCAATCAGACCAAGGCCACATCGCGCTGCTGTATTTCCGACGACACGGGCGAAAATGGCATCTGGTACGTTCTATCAAAATTTCAACAGCTGGGGGGAGCTGAGAGATCTCGAGGACGCGACGAATGCTCAGGCGTGCGGTTGTCCTCACCCCTAATCATCATCCTCGCGGCTTGCGAGGACGATCATCAGCGGTGAGGTTGACGGCATTCCTGTGCTTTGACATTGCGTCCTGGAGATCACTTAGCTCCCCAAGGCGTATAATACGGACAGCACAGTAGCCAAGGTTGTTGAGACGGCATGGCTTTGGCTGTCTCACCAACCTCGCCAACTGCTTGGTGACTCGTTTCATGCGTCTCCTCGCACTAGGTGATGTCATTTCGATACTCAAACATGCCATTACCCCTCGTAGTCATCCTGGCAGTTTTTGTGTTGCTCTTGGGGTTAAGTTTGACAACAAGCGTCCGTCTGCCGTGTCAGGCTATTGCAAACTGACGAATCTCTTTTCGCACTCTTGGAACAGGGGTTCCGAGCGATTCCTCCTCTAGAAAGAATTCTCCCGTCTCCGTGGCGCCGTGTTTCAGTACATTAGTGGTACTCAACTTTGCAGAAAGCCATTGCGATCCGTTGATCTGTGACGGGCCATGTCTGGGCTGTGGTTGCCATAGTGAAACCGACCTTTAACTATCTTCTGGACCTTCGTCCCTGCTCGGTCATGTCTCGCACCTATAGTTACGCTTTCACGTACTCTATACTTAGACTCTTCACGACATCACGAATAGATTCTTCTCACTTTCCTCGATCCTTTGTCCAAAGATTCTCGAGCTCTGCTTGTAATCGTCCCGACTCAGGCTCTGCGTGCATGTTGATCCGTTACATGATCATTCCTGCCAATGTGGGCGATGTGATTCAAGCTTCAAGTCCCACTTTCCAATATTACTTTGGAACGTGTGAACAATCATAATAATTCAGTACACGCTCAAGTGCTATCTTCTCGCACTCGTACCATGGGCCAGGGAGAAAGAGCACCGTTAGACGACGTCATCTTGGATTCGCTCTCATCTCTCGTGGAAACATGTTGTCACAGAGCAGCACTATGAATGGTATGCTTAGATGAAAGCACTACGTGTACGCCAACAATAAATATAAATATTGATACCCTCAGTTTACATCGGCATACGTATAGTTGGTTTTGGCAAAGCCGACCGCTCCATGGGTAGTGTCGTATACGCTGTAGAAGCGCTCGCTGTAACATAGCAAACAACCCCAAGCACCCTGGATGAGCCATGCATGTTTGAATGACAGGATATAATAGACATACAGGAATGTATACCCAGCGATAAAGTTGCAGCCGGTCATTTTGAGAGATCCAATATCGCTGACGACGAGGTAGATCCCATCAGAGGTGCCATTGTTCAACGCGTTGAGCGAACGAGGCCAAATTTGCGCATTGGCCGTCAGTTCGTACTCGGCATCCCCAATGTTGAACACGAGCGGCTTCAAGTTGTCATATTGTTCGGCGGTGATCTTCAACAGTTGGGTGGCAGGGTCATAGATGGCCCCGGTCTTGTTCTTGTATTGCTCGTATGCATCTGCGGATCAGTGGTCAATATCGATCGTGCAGCGTCAATATACGACGCACCAGAGGCGATGTAGATGAGGGTGGAACCAGTGTCAACGAAACCATTGGCTGGCGGCAAAATCATATCAGAGCCGTAACTGATCGATTGCGTGATGCCCCAATACAAGGACGTAGGACGGGTCTTCGTCAGCGGAACGTACGTCACGGGTCCAACTATGACAGAATCATCATAGCCGCCAAACGTGAGCTCTCCCGTCTTGGTCGTCCCAGCAGCGGGCATAAAGTAAATGCCGAGCGACTCCTCTGAGATCGTTCCCTGGGAGAAAAGGTTGTCCATCACCGTAGGGATTCTGTCCACGCCACGGACGGTATGATTTGTCAAGTCGGTAGGACCAACGCCAAGAATACCATCAAGATAATCGAACCCATCGGATGAGTTAGCTACGCCGATGGCTTGTTCGCTGATGATCAGGCTAGGGCTGAACGAGATGGTATCGTTCCACACTTTTCCAGTGGCATTTCCAATACCGTAACGTATAGACTATGATCACAACTCAGTTGGACGCCACAGGAGAAGGATAAAGACATACGAAAACTTCGCCAGTGTCTCGACTTGTTTTAGTCGGGACGTATGACTTAGTACCCGAACCTAACCAGGTGTTGGCACTCCCAGTATCAATCAGAAGCGAGTCTGTAATCAATGTCCCACCTGAGTCGCCCATGTTTACAATGATGACTGATCCACATACAATTTGTTGCTGGGTCGCCCACCCCAACCTCGGCGGTGTAGATGAACATGGCGTTCGTTATACCAACCTCGGGCATGTCACGTTTTTTCAGGTGACCAGTCTGACTCATGGCTTGCACACGAGTGCGGTCCGCATCGACGATGTGAAGGGATCTGCGCTCATTAAGCTTCGTCATGAAAGGGAGAGTAGCTTTGCCGGTGCTACGACTGACAAGACTTGCATCTACGGCAGTACAAGCAATGAGCAACAAGGACAAAAAAGTGTGAGAGGAGAACATGGTAGTTCCGTGGGTGGTTCTGAGGACTCGGTGCTCGTCTCAAGTCCATGCTTGACTTTTTATGCGAAATGGATACTCGCATACCTGCATGGCACGCTATGCGAAGAACACAGCCAGGCTGCCAGTGTGGCGGACAGCAGCACTGACCTTAGAGCGAGGCTCAAACCAAGTTTTATCCACTATATTGAGTTAGTTCGGGAATCGTATTGTTTTTGGATGGACATGGACCTATAATTCCTTTCTTGCTAGCCGTCCTCTAGTCATAGCTCTCAACTGTGGTTGGTGCAGTCACCAAAACATGTCGTTATACACACTGTCTTCCAGATGAGTTGAACGAATATTTTGCTCATCTGCATGTTTCAAGAACGCCACCTGTCTCGGGTAAGCTGTCAGTAAGGCTCGTGTACGAAAAAATATATTGCGAGACTGCTCGACAGATGACTGGCACTGGTGTCTGATACCCACTTGCGCTAGTACCTGAAAAATACCACATCGACTGGGGTCGGCTCACGGTTGAGCTTTCCTTCTCTGACAGATGGGCCAGGTCATCGGGGATCTGAAGAGATCTGAACCCTAGTAATACAGTCGTTACTCATATTTTCCTACCCCGAACGTCATTGAACCCGTGCCTTATCATGAGGATGTTTGCGATGGTCCCGGAGAGTTCAATGGGGAAGGGTGATCTGATACCACAAGGCAAGCCTTGCTTTGCAACGGGTGTAATGAGTGAATCCAGACGATGGTGTTGAGATAATGGCATGTTCGCACGAAAAAGATGAAATTTCAAGAATCAAAAGATGTGATGACAGAAATGTCTGGAAGAAAAAGCTCAATGTCTCCGGCCTACGCGTGGCTGTTCCGTTCATTGAACGAAAACAATCACCAGGCGAGTACGATCCGGGTTTTCCCATCGCGCGCTGGGGAGGGCCCGGTGAGAGAGGAGCCCACGCCGTAGCGATGGGGAGGTGGTGGTCCTGAGGAAACTTCGTCGTACCAGAGAATTGTTACATAAGCTAAACAAGTGGAGAACTCAGAACTCGCTGTTGGGGATTCGGGAATTCGACCAAAGACTCAGTATTCAACAACTAGTTGGTAAGTGTCAGCAAACACCGTCACATTGTCTCTGAGTCTGATTGCGGATTCTAGAACATTACTTGTGCCCACGGAATGCAACGATGGCCTCCTCCGAATCGCTGAACAAAGAAATTATACAACCGCCGGTCACCCTGGCGCAGCAGCTTTGTGCTTTCCGGAGTTGAATGGAGCCACTCCTTGACATTCATATACCACTTCTGATCAGACTTAGCTGCTCACGTCACCAACACTCGCCCATCTTGATTCCGCACAATGTCGTCTCTTCCCAACATTGACCAACCGGCGAGCAAGGCAGAACACATCAATCGACATGATGCCAATTTGAACACGGCATCACAGAGCGTCCACGAGCGCGATACGACCTCTGAATTCAGGTTTACCCAGGATCGAAAACCCCCGTTGACACCACCTGCCACCAGATCTGCATCCTATCAGCCATCCGAAGGACTCTGAATCGACGAAGCTATGCACGTTTCTTGATGACCGCGCGTACGATGACGCGTCTTCTGTCACTTTTCAGGACGAGTTTCTGTGGCACCAAGTTGGCGTTAACAAGTATTCGCAGAAGATTCCGTCTATGATCGTCCCTGCCTTGTTGCAAGGCTTCCGCAATGTGTCACCCTCTCGATCTCCATTGGACGAATTCGAATTGGAAGATATATTCCGCGAGGCAGATGAAGACTCGAGTAATCCCGGAGATGGTGTGCCACGATATTCGGCGACGCAAAAAGGGAAGTGGAAAGCTCAGGCGGATGGTGATGTCATGCAAAGTTCTAGTGGCGTGGTGAAACCTCCGAGCCCTCAGTTCCAATTTCGCAGTATTTTCGATGTGAGTCATGTTCTCCACATGTGGGATTGGTTTCAACTCGCATCATTGTAGATTGCTGAGAACTGGGTAATGCATACCAGACCGATTTTGCAAGATTATGCCGACCGCCAGACGTCATTGCCACTAGGGCGCAGGCTCGAGGTTACAGTAAGTTCGTCGCAGTCCTGTTGCACCCACCTTGTCCGACACACCTTAGATAGACGAGCCACCCAAGTTCATTCTTGGTGCCGTCCAACTCCTCGTCAACCGCGATCAAAAAGGTTGCGCTGGTCGTTCTGGAAGGCTCGGTCCTCAACTGATAGAGAACTTTGTGGATATCGACCGTTGGGCGAAAGAATATTTTCGATCCCGACACGACTTACAAGTCGTGGACAGTGACGTTCCGGCCGTATGTTTAATGCCATCCATCACTGTCAAGACTGGGATCTCAAGCCTTTCTAGTTATTGACGATAGTAATAAACAATTTTTACGAAGGTCAAGTCCAGTTGATCGACCGGTTAGTCGAGTTTGCTCTTGAGAACATGCACTTTTGTGGCAGGAGCAGTCTGAACGTTGAGGATTTCGCATTCGGCTTTGGTCAGTCTTTGGGTGTGGTCTTGGCAAAGGTCCATTTCGCTCACGATTGAATAGACTTTAAGATGAGCCAGGATCTACCCTTTTATGTTGAGACGAGTTCACAGATCAGAGAACGTGGGCAGCGAACTTTCATACTTGGATTGTAGACTGACGCATTGCCGAAGCTCTTCCGATCCCTGCTGTAGAGGTGCGACCCACCACCCCGGAGCCAGTGATAACACACTCTGGTCGTCAAGTGAAGCCTACAAAACGCGCACAAGCAGCTTCTGAACAAGCGCACGCAAATGCGAACGGGAGGCGAAACAAAGGAAACAATTCCTCCCAGCTAAATAACAAAGAAGCTGCGAAGAGTTCTGCCCCTGCACGTCAAAAGAAGAGTTCCACACAGCCCTCTGCTCAGCGTACTGTCAAGGAAATACCGGTGCCCTCTCACGCTGAATCCGATATGGCGACGCCTGATCCGCCCAAAACGACCTCCGGGCGCACCAAGCCACGTCCTACACGTCCGTCAAATCTCGGATTGCCCCCGATCTTACCTATCTCATCGTCAACACCCGGAATTACATCCTCGCATTCAAATGATAGCTCGAAACCGGAACCCAGTGCTTCTGGCGCAGCAGACAGTCCGAAGGGATCCGGCTCCAAAGGAGTAAATCCAGCCATCGATCCGCCGCTCCGCCTGAAGATCAGACTTCCAGCGCCGAGTTTACCCACCTCGACGGTCTCCGCCGCGCGCGGTTCCGAGTCAACCATAAGCAAAACGAGCAGTCCCACAGCACAGACAAATCCGTCGGCGGACGCGGCAGAGACTACGAAGAAGGAGCGTGTGGCCCGACGTCCCGGGGTTGCCCGACCACGAGGTCCTCGTAATGGGCGGGGCCGTGGTCGCGGGCGCGAACGTGAGAGCGCGTCGGTGATTCCGAGTACGGGAAGCTCCACGGCGCTGCTGCATGCCGCTGATCGCAGTACGGGTACTGGCGACGACGACCCATCTACGTCTCAGAACACGCCCACAAGTCCACCGCTGGCGGCTGACCCCGGTCACCCACAACGAAAGAAACGCAAACTGGAAGACTGCGACGATTAGGAAGGGAGGGAAATATTCTAAGCCTAGGCTCGGCGATTCCCCCAGTTCTCGACGGTGGTGTGTGTGCACGTCGTCGCTTGCCCGAACGGATAAGGACATATTAAATATTTATCTGGGTGTCAAATTACATTTTGACTCGTACCACGAATAGAGGTGCTATCTTTGTGTACCGTCTCTTGAGGCATATGAATGCTCCCATGGACCCCGGGCCAACTTTATTATCGCACGTGTGTTTTCCATCGATGTATCGATCGATCGATTCGACCCTTACTGTGGGATGCAGGCCCACGAAGCGCGTATATGGAGCGATATCTCCGATTCTGATAACCTTGGAATCACAGATGAGATGTAAATGGAACCCTCGAGGCGAGCAAGCGGCCATTTACACGCAATCGCCATCGCATGAAATAGTATACATAATAGGAACAAAGTAACTGCACCCATAGTCATTGTACCCTGTCATCGTCAAATGGCGTAGGGCTGGTGATCTAGATTGGCTTGGAAGGTCCCCCGACGATGAGAACGTCCCCTATTGTGTAACGAACAGAGCGTCCACTGAGTCTTAGTCCTGGTTGTGGTTGCACGGTGTCGAAGCCCTGATGGGTACCTTGAAACGTAACCACTGCCCCCTCCCCCACTGGCAGGAGCGACGATCTCGCCGCATCACTATCACCATGGCACGTCGTACGTCCACGTCACGGACGTGTGACTGGTCGTTGGCGACCGCATCCCACGAGGCACGCGCACACGTTCGATTCAAGTCGGATGGAACGTCAAATGGAAGACGCGTCGACAGGTGAAGCCAGATGCGAGATGCGGGAATAGGTACAGTACTCTGCGGGACGCGGTTGATCGGAGGTCTCGGCCATCAAGCAGGTTTCCAATTGGGGCTCGGATATTTGCATCCGCACGCCGACCAGGGAGCCTGCACATGTAAGGAGTCAAGGGTGAGTGAGTGAGAGAGGGTCCACGACTGACTTGGCTATGGAGGCGTCATCGTGACAGTATAACGTATTCGACCAGCGTTTCGGCGCTGCGAACCTGTTCCTCGCACTCAAACGACAATATACTCGGTTATGTACCCAGGACTCGGCGACGCCGCCATCACAAGGGGGGAAGGACGTATGTATCTACGTGGTACGAGATGCCCGAATGGTGAATGGCCCATCATGAAACGATCACACGCGGTTAAATCCATCCGGCTGGTACCCCATATATCGTTTTAGGTGTTTGCAAGGTTGAATTAGTGCCGCATCCCAATGAATTGAATTTAAATTAAATGAACACGGCACAATGTCGGGGATAGTTGGGGTTGAGTACTTCAGGGCTAGCAACTAGCGAGTCCTGCGCAACGGGCACGTGTCAGCGTGCTCGTCTGCGTAGGTCATCGAGAACGAGCCGTAGCCTACGGTTCGATCAACCAAGACCACTCACTGATGCGGTATATTAGTCGGTACCCACCACTACCACCATGACCACGCGTCTACCAGCATGGAGGGCGCCGCAGTCGAAAAAGGATCCAAGAAGGAAGGACCCGTCTGACAGTTCCAGGGTATTGGAAACATTAGCATTGGGAATCACAAGTGTCAAAAGGTGTGGAATCAGATAGACTTTGCGGTTGGATCAACGCCAACATGCCTGATAAAGCCGGATTAAGGAACCCTGTCACACTGACAAGCATGGGAAGGAGGACCCTTGGAGGCGGATGCAGATGACTATAAGTACAGTAAGGGGCCCTTCGGGTCCGCCGTCATCGTGATCATGGGGCTTATAGCGCGCGCATCGCATAAAATTGAATATCGGCGTCCAAGCTCAAGGGCAACGATACGGTTCTTTTTTCCTAATGGTTATTCCCCTGGGTCCCTACGTTCGTGGTCGGGCCTTCAAGGGAGTGGGTCTTGTGTGGGAGCGCAGAAACAAGAGCCAATGCTGTGCAAGGACATAAGTGGTCAGATTGAACGTTGAACCCCGTACGTGAAAGCTTGCACGGTACTGTGTGAAGACGCATTGCTGTAAGCAGTCCGGACCGCCCGCTTAGACCGTTACGCCAAAAGGCAGTGATACTGAACACTTATGGTTCAGTATCCCGGGCGGTATATGCTAGTTATACGTACCTAGGTATTACCTAGGTACATATAACTAGCAGCTTATAGCGCATCGCATAAAATTGAATATCGGCGTCCAAGCTCAAGGGCAACGATACGGTTCCTTTTTCCCAATGGTTATTCCCTCCTGGGTCCCTACGTTCAATGTGTCTTGTGTGGGAGAAAAATGGGTTGGTGCAGAAACAAGAGCCAATGCTGTGCAAACGTTCATGGAGATTTTAGTGCATGTAACACTATGTACAAGTATCGACAAGGGAAGACTATGCAAAAACAGTACATATATACAACTTAGTAGATCCGTTGCGATAGTGGCTTCTTGGTCAAGGAATGTGCTAAGAGGTATTGCTACATCTGTATGTACAGTTTACTATTCAAACACGAACCCAATAAAACAAAAACATGGTCATCGATATCAAGTGGATCTCCGGAACGACATAGCCCAATCTACCTGCTTGCTCATCTCGTCAACCAAGCACTTGGCCGCTTCCGCATCCAGCCCACAAGCCTGGAGGCGGGATTGCCAATACGGTGGTTCGTACCCACGGTGAAATTCGACGCACTTGGAGACCACAAGTCGAACCTCGGGGGTGCCCCCACATTTATCCACAGCTTTTTCGAGCGAAACGCCAATTGGTGGCATGTCAGGGGGTGCATGAGTATCAAACTGATCAACATATGGAGGGGGGGGGCTAATACCGGTCGGGGGAGCGTGATCGTCACGGAACCCGTATACGGGGCTATCCTGCCGGACAACGATATCCGAAGGAAGGTCTCCGTCCGATCCCTGCCAGTTTTGCCGTAACGTATCTTCCCCAATAGCGTCGTGGGACTCTGACTCGTCCGACCCTGGAACGGGACTGGGTATGGGCTGGATCGGGAGCGGGCGCATAGGAGTGTATGAATGCAACATGGATGATTGCATAGGGGTAGGAGGGTGCCCAGCGGGTAGGCTCTTCTTGGACTTGTCGCTCTCCGAGTCGGGGATGGGCGGCAAGGGCACATCTGGAGGACTGGTCTTGGGTGGTGTTAATCGGCAGCGACCTGGTGACATGTGTCCAATTGAGTGTGACATGGATATTGGGTGAGACATGGGACGATATCTCCTAAGATGAGAATCAGACTCGTCTGAGGAATAATTCGGTGGTGAATGGGGCACGCTTCGCTGCGAGCGAGAACGGGGGATTGTTATCCGTGCTGAAGGAGGGAGGGAAACCAAGCTATAGGACAAGCGTCTACGAGAATCCAAGTTTTGGTCGCGAGAGATTTGTGACATTGGATATTCTAGATGACTGGCCGAAACTGGAGTTAATAGGCCAGAAGACGACCCCAGTGGTTGAGACATGTGGCTATATCTGTTGAAATGATGATCAGGCTCTTCTGGGGAAGACGTGGTTGGTGAACTGGGGTCTGGGCGTAGTGACCGGTCTCGAGGGATCTGGATTCGCGGTGAACGAGGCTGTGAGACACGTGAGATACTTTGGGGATATGATGTCCGTCCACTTGTATTGGAATTGCCAGGAAGGGCTTCGGACATTTGTGAGGAGTCCCGCGAAAAGTGCAAAGGAGAGACTGGTGGGCTGGTTGTCGACGTCGCGGGAAGCTCATTCAGTGAGGAAGAGATTGAGGCGCGCCCCGTACTCTTAGGTGTGGGCATAGATTCGGGGGTCCGTTCATCTGATCTTCTTTTGACGGAAGCAGGGAGTGGAAGATCGGGAGCCCTAGGTAGACATGTTTCGGCTCTTGCATCACGGAAAGCACAGTGCAGGCTGGTATCCTTGATGAACTTGGGGGACGTCAGGTGCGAACTTTTGTTGACAATAACAAATAGGGACAAGCCTTTGATTCGACATCCCGTAGTTTGACCAAGATGTGTTCGGTGCCACGACCCTTGTCTTGTTTATGTCGGATCCATGTCACGAGAGCCCGCCTGGCTTTGTCTGTGTCCCTCCCGCAGTTTGCGAGGACAGAGATAACCTATCTGGAGTGTTAATGCAACAAGCCGAAGAGTCGAAATCTTGAATGAGCACCTCGACACGAGTGGCACCATTGAAGCTGACGGACATCACTAGTGCGGTCTATAGGGTAGGAGAGCGAGAGGGGATGTGGAACAAGGGAAAGCGCTGAGTCCCGTCCGATGTAAATATACATATGCTCGCATGTTTGGATAAGGAAACATCAAAATTTAAGGTACAAGTTCCATACACAGCAGCGTGGCAAGTCGAACTGACCGGATTTTAGCGACCCAATCCAAAACACGAACGTTTCATACACAACATCGGACCCCGGAGTTCCCGGTTGTATTTTTTGTTGGCTCAGCGGGCACTGCGGACCCGATCAGTATTGCGGGGGCTATTCCCCTCATTCTCATTTCATTACTGCGGAGAACGTGGGCCGCCAACACAGCCGGATATCTCATGAATACGGTCATATTGAATAAATCATCCGATGCTTCTTCAGGTCGTCAGCCATTTCTTGGCTATTGAACTAGTGGTTATTACATGAACTCATCATGACGATCCCTGGAAGTCATGCAGCTTGAAATTAGCCGACACTCTGAGACAATATCATGATGCTCGGTACTAGTACTAGTAGCTTCCAAGTACTTCCCATCCGGGGCCGCCATTTCATTCAATGTACGCACTTGCGTCATCAAAACATCGGCTCGTCCTGGCATTGACGTGTTACTTGACGGTGCCCATACAAGTCGCGCGTGTCGATGCTATCATCCGGGACTTCGTCATCGACACATATGTTCAATCACCGAAACGGGAGAGCATGATAATGGAATATAATCCATTTTTGCTCGTTTTACACGCTCTACAATGCTCTACGATCACTGCCCAATGAGCAAAAATGGATTATATTCCATTGTCACGCTCCTCCCGTTTCAGTGATGTTCCGGCTCCTTGGTGTATTTCACCTCTATCAACTTGAACTGATCAACCTCGACGGAACGACTCGGGTCCTTTCCTGGTTTTATTTATTCCGTGCATCCGCATGGTCGGACCATGTAGCACTGTCGTGTCCGTGTCAATGTTTTGACACACCAACTGTTTCATGTCAGTTTAAATAATAGGTGGTTATCTTCACCTGATTGCATGGGATGGAATAGATATGTTTATCAAGTGTTTATGGCGTGTCGCAAGAAAATCTGGGGTCGACTGGGTTTTATCGTGGACCCGCAAATAGTTCTAATATGGGCTCATGCAATGCACCTGACACCGTTATCAGTGGGGACCAAAAGCCGACGCAGGTCAAGATGGAGTCCTTCAAGAACGGACCGGGTGCTGAATCTTTAAGTAGGCGGGTAATTTCACGCAAGTCTAAAACTGAAACTGTACGGACATTCGGTATGCTGCAAGGGATCACTAATCACTGGAGGCTAGAAGTACTGGTGACCAATCCGTTTAATGAGGCAAGCGAAGCCGTCATAGAGTCTCGGTCTCGGTCACATACTCCTGAAAAGGCAAATATGGATCTGGACGCTCGATGACGCGATCGTGCTCCGTTCGGCACAACGTTTTTGAACCCAGAATCCTCGGCATGAACGAAGGAAGGTCAATTGCCTTTCTACAATTGGGACTCATAGTGATTTCAACCTCGACACGAAGTAGAATTGTATGGTGACCAACAATTGCATATCATCTACAAGAACTAAAAGCATACAGTACATTTAGGAATTGTCATGAGGGTTGTCATTTGGCCTAGTCCGAGTGACTTGATGGTCCCAATCTTCCTTCGTTCATGCCGAGGATGCTGAGTTCAAAAATGTTGCATCGAACGGAGCACGATCGTGAGTCCAGACCATACCACTGTGACACTGTGACTTATGACGTCGTCTCGGTGATAGGGGGGGTATATAAGCCAAACCGTACTCAAATCTCTTGCTCGCCTTCTGATTCCCTACCGCTCTGTGCAAATGTCTTTACCGCCGGCACCGCAAGATATCTCAGAGCACCCCCAGGCGGGCTCCGTTGCTGCGCCAACGGACAAAGGCGAGCAAGCGGCTGATGTCGACAGGAAAGTAAGTACCTACTCAGCAAATTTCACCCGAAACGCTACTAAGACCGTATCAAGATCAAACTATATGGAGTTGTCCAAGCTTTGAGACAAGGTCGCATGCCTGATAATGCCCAGATCATGAAGACATTGTCATATCTCGAACACGCTGACACTGTTGACCTTGACAAGTTGTCTCCCGAAGGAAAGATGCTCATCCATAATTTTCGCAGTATGATCACCACTGCACGTCTCATCGTCTCGCAAAAGAATGCAGATGAATTGTTTCAGAACTTTGTATGGCACACCCGTGAGATAGACTTGGAAAGCGCCAAACCAGCTTCCGGGGAAGCCGCCGAGGTCGATCGCGGAAAGTTGAGAGAAGACAGTCGCACAGGTGCGTTATCCCACACCTTCGATCTTTTGCTTCTCATCCACTTTACTTGAAGCCGTGCGACACCTTCGTACCCTGCTTTCGCTCATACTCACCAACTCTGAAGTCCGAAAACTTCTCTCTGACTTTTCACTCATCGGACGCGACCTATTGGCGAGAGGAGCAACGAAGGCAGCCGAGGCTCTCCGGCCAGGTGAAGAGGAGATGTCCCATGTAGATGAACCTGCTCCAGAGGGCCAGTTTGTCCCGAAAGGCGGACAAACAAATGGCACCGGAGTGCTTGGCGTGCAGATACCGCGCACCGATGACGCAGATGGAACCACGGTCGAGACAAGTCAAGGTGAAGAGGCAACTACTGGCAAAGTTCTCGACGAAGGGAAGCAAGCGGAAGCTACTACCAAGACTGGCGAACAGGCCGCAGAGCACACCATCCAAAAGACAAAGGAGTCCCAAGAGTAAGTCGACAGACTCTGCACGTTTCCGAGTTTCACGTCTTGCCCAGCGGCGCTGCGGGGGTCGCATCGGAACACTCAGCAGAGCCTGAGGAAGCTGAGGAGAAGAAACGCGACTTCAAGGATCGTTTCAAGGTTGGTCGATTGCATTACATTGCTTTGTTGTCCCGGTTGTCTGATGTCATACTTGAGGGTATGTTCGTGGAACGCTCACCTCGAGGTCAGAAAACACATCCTAGAGAACAAATTCAGAAAGGGGAACACTTTCTGATGGATGAGTACTTCCCCGCTGGAAGACGAGACCAGTTCATCTATCGTGGCAAGAAGGTCATCGTGGAGTGTCAAAAGCATGACGATTACCAGGACGCGATCAAATGGCTTCTGTCTGTCGCCGAGGAGTATGCGGAGTTCGGTCAGGGTACCAGCGAGAAAGGGAAGGAGAGTGCGAGTAACGTCATTAACGTCCTGAGGTTTCTTTTCGCACAAAACTGTCTGCTGACACTCCCTTTAGGACCCCACTCTACGACAAGCAGTTTCAGAACTTCGACAACTCCTCGAGCGCTTCGCTGATGCGAAGACCATGCACCTTATCTTTGATTCTATTGATGCCCTTAATGACGATGCTCATCGAGATGAAGAGTTTCGTGCGTGGTTTAAGCGCTTGAATGCTTTTATCCGCAAAGTATGTCACGATTCAAGGTTTTTTCTTGCACTTTGATGACGCTTTGTAGTTTTTGTTGGAGGCCGGCTACGTCCTTCAAGACGAATGCAGCCGTGAGGGCAAAGACATCCGCGAGTCGGGCAGAAAGTTCTGGGACCAGAAGTACCGGACACACTTTGACAACGTGTTTAACTCGATTGGCGATTGGTTCTCTGCAATGAGCGACGATCCATTGAACAATCGCTTTCGGAAGGACTGGGCACAGTTGACACGAGACTTGCTCTTCGATAGCGAAGGCAGTCTCAAGTTCAAGTCAAGATTGTGGTCGGATATCCGTAGTGTCATTGTGCCGACGCTAGTGGACAAGGCATGCGTATAGAATTCTAAGCGTACACTTGCTCACAAGAACAACAGGTCGGATACTTTCCAATTCCGCGTATCGAGTATTCCGATGACGCATTGGACCTGGTTCTTGAGAATCTTACCCTCCAGGGTCGCAATCTTTTCCCAAACATTGTCACCCTGGTCGCTCACAACTATCTCAAGTTCAGCCCGTACAGCAGTATTTCCGACGAAGATCGCCATGAATTCACGTTCACATTCGCTCAGATACAGGCGGACATGCGCGACGTTGCCTTTTTCTTCCGTAAGAAGACAGGGTTTCCAAAGGTGGTGGATTCGGGGATGGCAGATGTTGTCATCGGAGGAACTGGTCTCACAGCGGTTGTCCAGCTCGTCTCGGCAGGCAAAGATCGAAGTTCTGTTTTCAAAGTCAAGGATGTGCACGTCAAAGTCGGTTCGCTCAAGTTCAGTATACGCGAGTCGAAGCACGACTTGTTGTACAAGACCATGAAACCCATTGCGACCGGCCTAGTCAAGCGGCAGATCAAGAAGGCGATCGCTGGCGCCATAAGGACAGGAATGGAATATGTTGATGGACAGTTGGTGTCAGTCAGAGATCATATGGAAGAGACGAAATCAAAGGACGAGATGCATCACACGCAGATATTGCACGAAGTGAGTGTCGTCGTGCTTGAAGCGTGGCTTGGACTTATTGGCTTTCCTCGAGTTATTCAAACGCCCCAAGGAAGAGCACAGCATTCGGTCGTCTGAGAGCAAGTCGCAGTTCAAACTGGTGTCGAGCAAGCGATCATCTATGATTGATACTGGGCACCCTTCTGGGTGGGTCAGCCGTATATCTGAGAGCGAGGAAAAGGCAGCCACTGGAAAGGATTGGAGAAGTGAAGCGTGCGTCACTCACCCTTTATTGTTGGATGAGCGCTGATGGTAATCCATACAGGTTCACAATTGTGTGACAGACCTGATTGGAAGTACGGCGTGAGTCTGGGTCTGTGGGTTGGGACTGAATTGTTTATTGTATTGCCCTGTATACTGTAATGAGCATAGTTAATGGAACTCGTCTTGAGATTGTCCCGGGTGAAGACAATGAACGGTTTATATTAAGCGTCGGTTCCGGATGCTATCGACGCTTAGCTGTCTTTGATAACGTTTTTTTTTAGACCAAGGACTGGATCCGGCGTCGAGAACTTAGCTCCGTGCCCTGCCTCGACCGAGCGCGTCAAGTGTCTATGTCTGATGAGAATTGGCCCGACTACTTAATCCTCGAGCGGGCCCGAAGTCGTACGCGCTCTACTTCGATCAACGTCATGATCTACAAATATTGTCACGGAGTTGGGTTGGGATTTGAAAAGCGACAACAACCCTGACTCGCTTGCCAGGCTTAGGCCTTGTCCCCGTCTCTCTTTTCTTCCCCCATCGTCCTCCATGGCCAGGACTCACAAGTTCACCTTTTCCGTCAAGGAGTTCAGTCACCTGGTCAGCGAGTCACTCGACATCGCCCACGCCACCCCTTCACAGTCACTCATTGAGAATATCGCTGTCTTTTCGGAAGCCCCCCAAAAAACCAGTCCACGCCCGTCCTTCCAGCGCATCTTTTCCCGTCCCACGCCAGAACTACGCGAGGATTCCCCGCAAGGTCCTCCCGAAGACCTCTCTGAAGCACCCCGTAAGATGATTGGTTGGCCATTCTCCCGCTCTCCCAGAAAGAACCGTCCCACCAAGGACGAGGGCAATGCCACCGTTCGCACCCTCTCCACTTGCCCATGCTTTTTTTGTTGTTGACTCCATTTCAGCAGGATGTCAATGACCCTGATACCTGTCACTCCACGTCCCCGTACTCGGTTTCGTCACCCGCCGCGGCTTCGACGTCGAGCCTGGGTTCTCTCGTCCCTGCCCATGAGCGCCTATTCCAACTGACCTGTGACTCTAACGAACTCAGTCAGAATTGTCACGAATTCAACGTCGCAAGTTCTTCTCCAGTCACGATTACCCCGCCACATCCCTGTCAGCCACCGACTGCCTCGGGCTGTTACGCTGTAGTCGCCCCTCTGCGTGCAATTTATGGTAATGGGTCTGCTACGAGCGTCATTTCCGGTACTACGAGTATATCACGCTCAGGAAGCCTGACTCGGACATCTTTTCAAGGCACCGAAGCCTCGCTCTCGGTGGCTAATAGCGTACGCGAAAGTTTTGACGAAGACCCCACCCCGCGAGCTTCGACATTTGGTCCACGGGCACCGTTGCCCGCTGTCGACATCCAAGATGACCCATTGTCAGCGCAGAGGGGGCGCCCAGAGCGTCAAGCACTTGTTGTGCCATCACGGAACGCGGTCGTCCTTGCGTTGCGTCCTGCTGTGGGTGTCGCGCCACACGCGCCCTCCGAGACCGAATCGTTAGCGTCTGCCTGCTCTACATCATCCTTGTAGCGCGGAGTTCATCTCCCACGTTCCCCACGACGCGACTGTCAGATGCTGAAACCTCCTCGCCGCGTGTACCCTCTTCTACGCCGCCCAATGCACGCATCTCTGCCATTTCACTGGGCATTGCCTCGCCTTCAAATATGGATTTCACACCTCCCGTGGGTCTCTCTCCGCGGCAGCGTAAGCGGGCTATGTCGCGTTCACTCACTCCGCCACCACTGCCTCGGCCACCGCCAACCGGCCCTCTACCTGCTGTACCATCATCCGTTCCCCCAGTTCCCCCTCTCCCACCCCTCCTTAGCAAACTATCCATGAACATGAGTCCCAATGCAGTCATATCGTCAACCCCGCGCTCCACTATGACCGGAGCGCCCGTGAACCCTGCCACTGCACTGCCTCTTTCGCCACCAGGAGGTTTGCGATTACCGTCGCGACTGAGCTGGGTCAACAGTGTCCGCGCGGTCCTCCCTAGTCCACCGGCATCGCCAACCAGGTCCGTCAAGTCGCTCACCGGCAAATTGTCCCTCCCTATGTCGCCGTCGAAATCGGAGAAGAAGCCATCTCCTGAACTAAAACGGCCCACGAGCATCGGCGTCATCGAAGCCGCGGACAACACCCAAGTTCGCCGTACCAAGAGCATTTTATTACTCGGTTCGAGATCGAAATCGAATGCGTCGCTAGGTACGAAACGGGTCCAGATCCATGCGGATGTGAACTTGGATGTCAACCCGACTCCCAAGCCTAGACGCAAGTCGAGTGCGGCCACCGTCGGCCATCCCATCTTTTCCTCTGATTCTGGTTCTCGCATCATATCCATGCAGAGTTCCGAGCTGCTTGTTCTTCGTGAACGGCGTCATTCTGCACCTGTGCTGTCAGTCTCATCCGCAGATTGGACCTTGTCACTCCCGTTCTGTACAGACACACCCGGGAACCAGCTTTTACCGTCGCCATTGCTGACGCCCGAAATCAAACCAGAGGAAGGTGTAGAAGAAGTTCAGGGTGATGATTGGACGCTGTGCATGCCGCTCAAGGTCCGTGCGGACTCGGCGACTGTTGAATCTGCCGATGGACCTGACAGCGAGCGTACGGCCGCTGACACATTGGGGACGGTCGAGACGCAGTCCGCTGTGCAATTACCTACGCCAAGTCCATCTCCGACGTGGCCTACGCCCACCTCGGTCCTTCGTTCGCTAGATCTCGATGAAGACGAAGACGAGCCGGTACCCGAGGACAGACCTGCGTCGCCTGTCAGTCTGGGGCCGCATGTGGGTGGGCTGGATTTAGCGGGTGGTCGTGGCAAGCGGGCGTCTGGATGGCACGTCTATGGGTGGTTTGACCAAGTTGACATTCCCGGCGAAGACGACGACGACGACATCGCACCGATGGCGAGTCCAGTCGTCTCGACGGTCTCGGACAGCAAGTTGGTCAAGAGTCACGTGACGGTGTTTCGCAAGGTGCACGATGCGGCTCCAAGTCAGGACAGCATGTCGACTGTGTCGACGTCGGGGACGGCGTTTTATAGTGCGCGGTCAAGTCTCTTGGTTAATTGAACTCGACGTTCTTGTGTTTAATTTTTAAAGTTTTTTATATATTGTCTTCGAGAGTATAGATTCAGATAACCGCTGTTTCCCCCCCCTCCTTGCCTTTGCACTTTGTCGCTTGCTTTTGGCGCTTGGACGTGTTGTCAATGCTTAGAGATTACCTATTGTTTATGCTCGCCCTTTTCTTCTTCTTTTACCTCTGCGATACAGAGACAGATACATGCCTCGTGTGTGTGTCTCCCACTAAGAAGTCGGGGCGGAAAACCTTGGTGCCCAATGTCCCCTTTTTGCAGGCAAGGGTGGATTTATTATAGTTTTTAAATGTAGGAGTTGAGTACATACATGCATGTGAGCTGTTGTGCATTGACGTGTGGCTCGCGTCTGATCGATCGCGATGTCAGCGCTTGGGCTTGGTGACATTTTGGGGTATAATATGTAGGTGGGGGGATTTGTCGATGACGCAGACGGTTGGACGCAATGGACGTTGGTGGCGTGATGCTGATCGATCACGATTGTTTTACGAGGCCCACCGTGATCCGGATGGGTCCCGACAGGCGTGAAGAAAGTCGTCATCGTGCGAGAATGACGATTTAAACTGATTCATATATGACACGTCCAGCCGGAATATGTGGAGGTCACGCACGTCAACGATAATGAACAAGGGTGGACCGAATGGCTGTACAAGACGAGCGATGAGTCATGACGTTGGGAGCGCTCGGGTGTCACTCTGTTCATGAGGCCTTGAGGTTCCGTGTTCATGCATCATGCAGGCAGTGCGTGATCGCGGCTCGCGTAGAGAATCAATTTCTCGTCAGATTATGTTGATCATGAGCATCTATGTTCAGTGACGATGATGATGGTTTTGCAATGTCACCGACATCCTCCACCAATGTACTACGAGGCTGTGCATACTACCAGTAGCGTCTTGGCGATCATGGATGGCATCCGACCAGGGGTGAACGAGGTACAACTTGAAGAACACAGTACCAACCAGATAGGGATCGTGTCCGCTAGGGTGAAGAGAGGTGGTTGGAAGGCGATGCAAAGGAGCAGCTGACAAAGGAGCAGCTGACTACTTCAGGCCAAGTTCAAGCTCGAGTGAGGGTGCGCAACGTTGTGATAAATATTTGCAGTTTTCGTGATCTGGGATCATGCTATCGATGGACTCGGAGCCGAGGCAATGTGAGCGATTGGAGGCTAAGTATGTCCCTACTCTCACCACCCTTTCGTTGTTACATAATCCCAACCTACCAGCAGTCTCCACTTCCTCGCTGTCCGTCAACCACAGTGAGGAGTCATCTCTTGGAACGGTTGAGCAAGCACAAGTGCTGATGGGGGAGACAGACTGGGTGCCATTTTGCATGCCACGGAATCCAAGACGTCGTGAATTCGACAAACAGACTCGCCGATGTGCGCCGCTTGAAAATACGTGACATCATTGGGTTGTCGCGTCCCTCATCGCGGCGGATTTGCCTTTCTCTCTGCGTGTCAGACGGCGGCGACGAGGATCTGTCCGACGAGGTCATCCATATCGCAGCAGGTATGTTGTTTGCGGGTTACGGGGGGGTCATCGGTACGATGTGGTCGATCAGTGGTAGAATTGCACCGGGCGTGGCAAGGGACGTTTACGAACAGTTGTTTCGGGATGGTACGAGGCCGGATTATCGGGAGGCTGCTTGGGCACTGCATGAAGCTATGCGGCATCTTCGCGAGAACGACGTACCCTTTGACGAGTGGATTCCATTCATGCATGTGGGTGTTCTATGCCTCGTGTACATCTTGTTCATTTCACGTCCTTGCACTGAAATGTGTTATGATTCGATAACTCTACTATCAATGGCCTTTCCTGCTCGCAGCCACACCTGCGGTTGACAAGTCCCCTACACGCGCAAGGATCTGTGTGGGTGCACCAGCTGCGAGAGGTCGAGAGCGGATGAGGGTGCTCTCGAGTGGCATCAGCGCGTCCATTCTACATCAGTTCTTGTTTGCGCTCTCTCCGTTGTTATCGAGACAAATGATGCCAGGCACATCCTATGCTAGACCCATGATAGGCACCAGAGACGGCACAGGAATCGGTCTGGAGCTTGACTACCTTTGGACCGATTCGGCGCCTTCAGCGACTTATCACCATCCGCAGCTCCCTGGTAAGTAACGTAAAGCGGTACGTATCATGTCCACGAATGGGGGATGATTGAAGAACTTGTCGACACAACGTTCCATCGATGTAGAAGCCGTTCAAAAGACCCCATCTCTTGAAATTGTGGCGCACCTATCCATGATTTTGAGATCCCGTGTGGTGGCGTCGTTGCGGCGCATGGCGCCAAGAGGCATCAATGGGAGCATATGTATATTGCCAGTTAGTCCGTGCCCGATCCCACGTGCAGGAACTGGTCTTGGTCTCGGTTCTCCCCAGAGATGCCGCCCGTAAAGATCTTCGTCGCAGGTTAAACTGTGCCGCGTTGCGCGGCGTTCCTTCACCTGAGGAATCCTCATGTCTTTGGGATAGCGTACATCCGGAATGAGCACGTCTCCTCCGCCGATACTATACTTGGGAGACTGACCAAACTAAATATTGGCGGTACAGCAGAAAGTTGTACTTCCTGGGTTATAAAGATCCGCTCTATGTGCAACATGGGCGGCGTCATATGTAGCATGTGGTCAGATGAGTCTTACCTCCACTGCATGAACAGATCTTGGTGGTTCCCGCTGAGTTAGTACGAGTTGGATGGTGGGTTAGCATTGTTTGGTCTTGTTTGTTCATATTGATGGTCACGTTCCTGGGGGAACGATAAAGTCAAACTGATTAGGAATTCGAGGAACGCAAGAGGAACGAGTCAGATTCCGTGCACTGCAGTAACAGAGTTACCCACCCAGTGCCCATTGACATACAAACTTAGTACGATCACGTCGGATGGCAAATAGCAAGGTGCCTCTGACGTGAAATAGCTGAGGTTATTGACCAGCATCCTCCATGTACCTGGTTTAGCCTTAACAGCGGTCCTCACTGCTATAATCCTTCCAGTTCGGCCTTCCTTGGCTGTAAAAGGCTTCAAAACCACCACGTAACAGTCACGCTCTCCTGATGGAGGCGCCACACGTTTGGATGTGGCACGAGATCCCGGAAAAGCATCGCCAAGCGTTGGTAAGAAACGGTGCTGCGGGTGAATTGGACAGGCGAGCGCGATCTTCCTCCCCCGCATCACCACCTGGTGGATTTGAACCACTGAATAGGAAAGAAAGACGCCGCAAGAGTGAACTCCATGCCCATTGACATTCAAGGCCAATCACCTTGAACTTGGTGTCACTCGATCGAATCCCGTTCGATTTCTTACAAGTAACGTCGGAGTTGAGGCATGCAAATACTCCCGTTGGTCACGTCACTTCAGGCAGGTACGACGGTAGACCTGGTTAGATTCTGCGATAAGGCGGATGACTGCGATGGAACTCCGACACCATTTCGTCCTAATACTCCGTCCTGGACCGGAACTCATTTGAGCACTCAAAAAGCGCTTAGAAAGGTTGATCTGAGTCGCCAACGCGACGGTTATGTTCTACCTTGCGTTGGGACGGTGCCATGTTGTTGCCCGTCGGTTCGATAGGGATACAATCGCTAACAACGTCCTCGGCAAGTATAACGCCGAAATTACCTAAGAAACCTGATAAGCCAACCCCTTATATACCTACGTGCCCTATGACGACTCCCCAGCATGGAAGGTCCGTTTTTCCTCCGTTCCGTATTGGTTGTCCTCGTGGCGGTTGCTGGGGTGTACTTCATCGACCGTCGTCGGCAACAGCAGAAACACGCGCTTCTCCCTCCGGGACCACCTGGTTCGCCCCATGCGCGTTAGTACGTCCTGCCCACATCACCTCGCCGAGTCTGCATAGACTGACCCGTACCAGTCCACCACGATTGATTCAATCGTGGATTGAACAATATGGTCCAGTTATCTCTCTCAGACAAGGCAACGACGTCCTCGTCATCATTGGCCGTCACAGTGTAAGCGCCCGAACACGGACTCACGTTCTCAGTCAGTCATTGGCGCCTCTGATTTATTTTGTCTCGTCCATATGTCACTCAGGAAGCGACACAATTGTTGGAAAAACAGGGCGCGTGCTTTGTAGACCGACCTCATTCAGTAGCAGGGAGCGAAATTCTGGGCCGGGGGATGCGGTTCATGCTATTGAGCACGTGTGACAGACTCCGACGTTTCCGAAAGTGAATCGCGTCCTCGTGTTTCCTCGCATTCTCTTACTGATCAATCGCACAGGGCCGCGCATACCCATTTTCAACCAAAAGCGACGTTGGCGTACGATGCAGACCAGACATCGTTTGCGAGGAACATCGTGATCGATCTCTTGGACGATCCAGAGTCGCACCAATCGCATGTTAAACGGTGGGTGATTATCTAAAAGTACAAGACATATTTTGTTACTCTCTCCCCTGTCCCAGATTCTCAGGTTCTGTAACACTGCGCGTCATCTACGGCAAAACCACGCCGGTTTCGCTGACGGAGGACCCCTGTATCCTTCACCTGAAGCGCATGGTCCCGGTCGTTCAAGGTGCTCTCTTGCCCGGTGCCTACAAAGTGGATCATTTCCCCATCTTGCGGTATATACCGTGGTATGGCCGACAACTCAAGAAATGGGGTGAGGAAGAGTTCAAGGCGTTAACGTCGTGGTTGTCTCAGTATAAATCCCAGATGGTAAGTGCGGAACGTCATACCTCGACACTGGATTGACGCACGAGTGCGTAGATGACGGACAGTGGGCCACAGTCGGTGGCCAAGGAGATCGTTACCCGAACAGTGACGGAGGGGAACTTTACCGAACAGGAAACGGCGTACTTTTTGGGCTCCCTCGTCGGGGCTGCGTTTGATACTGTACGTGTGTCGTGCCTCGCTTGGGTCCTTTGTCATACTTATCTTTGGCCGTAGACCCAGGTGGCGATCTCCACCATCATGATGGCTGCTGCGCGTTTCCCTGAAGCACAAGCGGTTGTACATGCCCAGTTGGATGCGGTCGTTGGTCGAGAAGCACGTAAGTTTTTACAGTGATCGTGTGCACCGTATAATGACCTCGATAGCGCCGACATTTGCGGAATGGGTGTCGCTCACCGAGCTTCAGGCTTTCATTCTTGAGGCCTTGCGATGGAGACCAGTCAATCCATTTGGTTCGTACCTGTAGCCATGCTTGGTTCCTCTTAGAACTCACAGTATGCCTCCTATCATCTCAGGTGCACCTCGCC
Organism: Boletus reticuloceps; assembly: GCA_018397855.1. Classification (NCBI taxonomy): domain Eukaryota; kingdom Fungi; phylum Basidiomycota; class Agaricomycetes; order Boletales; family Boletaceae; genus Boletus; species Boletus reticuloceps. The sequence continues at coordinate 772,226 of JAGFBS010000023.1, forward strand.
GAGCTTCCAAAGATGTCTTTTGGGTACATCCGTCACCCTTTGAGACGGCCAAGCCTCCATGCTAACAGTAAACTCGTAGAACGGCTACTGCATTCCTGCCGGTGCAACCGTGTTCGGAAACCATTGGTAAGTCGCGTCCAAAGTCGAGTCATAGCGACTGATAGACCCCTTGCAGGTCCATCGCGCGCGACCCCGACGTATTCCCCAACCCCGAAAAGTTTATCCCGAAGCGCTGGATAGGACCTGACGGCAACATCAACAACGATTTGAAAGCATATTCGTTTGGCTTCGGACGACGAACATGCGTCGGATCGAACCTCGCCATCCGGTAAGTCAGTCTTCTTGTCGACTACGCGCGCGTCTCCCACGTCGACGTGATCCACGCGCCATGTGTCATGCATTGCAGCATGTGCCTATATGGGAATCCGATGAACCACTGTAGACGGTGATACATTTGACTCATTGCATTCTTGCAGATCGCTCTACATCGCTTCGGCGACCATCTTTTGGGCGTTCAGGGTCCGTGAAGACGTCAAGCGGCCTATTGACGACACGGCGTTTGTACCTGGGATCGTATCGCACCAAAAGCCGTTTAGTTTGTTGTTTGAGCCGAGGATGGACGCGGCGCACTTGCGCGAGGTCATGGGAACGTTGGGGAAGGCGGCTTGAGTCGTTGATATGTGTGCGGGGAGAGTGGCCCCGTCCAGCCTAAGTCGTCATGTGTATGGGATTGCTAGATCATACGGTCATTCTATTTGCGTCTGCTTGTCGTTTTTAGAGCTGAAGTCTATCAACACTGTCATCCATGTGAGTGCAGCTTCAGAATTAGACAAAACTACGCAAGTGCTTGTGTCGTGCTTGCCCGCCAATGGACATCCAGTCGTGTTCAAGTGACTCCTTCAAGGACTCCTTCAAGTTATTACACCTTGATTATACCCACTTGAAAGTCAGTCCCCGATCGGAATGGAATACACCTCCGCTCGACCGAGTGGCAATGCTCCGGCGCTCGTTCACAGCCCATAGATGCCAGTGTTCCCTGACTTGGGTCTCAGTATTCACATATAGCATCTCACAACCGACCTCCGGAGTCACCTTGCTTGGCAACTTGAAGGTCCTGTCCCGGTGAAGTTGGGCTCGTGTACAAAACGTACATATATCTAATGGCAGATGGTAAACACCCTTTTAATCCTTCTCCCGAGTTTTCCCACCCGAGACAAGCGGTGATCTTGCAGCATGGTTGTGCTCTGCATTTTTACAGTATGTGACTAGTAGCCTATGACCCCTGTTGAGTTCTCCAAGCACGACTTCCGTCGGCAACGCTGCCGCTGGGTACGAAGTACTCCATGGTGCAGTCTAAACTTGATTGCACTTGGTCGAGAATGTGAGTATTTCCTTGTCATCTTGAGGGTTTCCTTTCGAAGCACCGATCGACTCTAGACGCGTGTCACCTCTGGCTGTTGGTGGTGTCGATGACAGGGTCCATCTAATTTATCAGTGACTCCTGGTCTTTTTTTTTTTTTTTGCGTCATTGGCTGCATACATGTATACCTTTCAGCTCAGATTCGTACGCTAGAGATCCTTGTACCCGTGGTCCAGTGTGTTGTCCGCCATGGGCCACGAGACGTCCACTTTTTTGTATACAATATCATGTCGTTCATAAGTTTCATTGTTCCAAGGTACCATCTTGGTCATCGCACATTATGTAGTAGTATGTATGTATGTACATCCAAAGCTTGCCATCTACGCATCGAGGCCGCGAGGTAGCATGAACGAACCAAAATAATCGTCCATGTCTGCAGCTGCAGACTTGAAAGGCGCAATGGTCCCCACATACCCATCCGGCCGAACGACGACGAGAGTCATCTGCTCCGGATCCATTCCAAATCTCTCATACCCGTGTCCACCCTTGTTCCCCGTGACATCTGTGTCATCGAGAAGCACTCTGTGAGATGGGTGAGTGCACCGAAAAGACGAGGTGAGAGGGGGGGAACGCGCACCGTGTCCAGTGGGGACGGAAGAATTCTGGGATGAGCAAGTAATCAAAGTCCTCCTTGTTGCCAGAAGCGATCGTGATCCTATCGAATGTGGCTGAGATGTCGCCATTCGGACAGTATTTCAAAAGGAAGCTCGACGGTTGGCTCAGTTCTTGTGCGAACAGCGTCAACTCGGTGACTCGGGCCTCCGTCATGCGACCAATGAAGAGAAGCAGTTTGAATCGTACGTCTGAAGGAAGCATGTCTTGTATCTCGACGGGACTGATGTCGGCTGCACGAATAAAGATGTAAGGAGGCATTCTTTTTCCGATGATGAGGTTCTTGGCGCATTGCTGGTGTTTGGGATCCACGATTGTAGATGATGAATAGTGAACGCCAATGCCACTGGTGAGTGTCCCGAACGATTGGAACGCGCTGATATACAAGCGAATGAGGGAAAGATCCAATATAACCTCGTGCAGGGTAACTCACCCCGAGAACTGTTCGCCGGATACACCGTCTCCGTTTTCCACTGTCTTCGGCTTGGCGGAAAACAGAGCTGCATATTTCTTGTCAAAGCTTATCAGGTCTTGCGCGAACTTTCTGCGTTCGTGTTCATACTAGAGGAGGGTATGATGAGTACAGAAAGACAAGCGCTCTCTGGAACACCTACGGTCTTCAAAAGCGACAGACCAGACCATCCTCTGAGCACCTGTGTGAGCTTCCAGGCTAAACATGTCTCAGTCCATGCCCAACGGTCGACACGGGGAGATGCATACCGAGATTATGAGTATCGCTCATGCTCGCGTTCATACCCTGACCTGAAGCATAGATAAATGATCTGGAATCCACGTATAAGACAAAATCTACTCACCAGCCTTTGGGGAATGAGTGTGACACGCATCGCCGGCAATGAAAACGCGATCTTTGACAGAGAAACTAGACGCCACACGTTGTCCGACTAACAAGTGGTTCGCAACGTTTACACGGTCATGAATGGGCAATTTGAAACAGACGTACTGATATAAACTGTCCACCAATCGATCTCTTTCGGGTCGGCCAATTTAAATGGATGGAATATCTTCTTGGCGACCTACACACTCATCAATCAGACGACAAATATGATTACGCCGACGAGAATCCACACCGAAATGAGCTTCTGTGGAGTTATCTTGCTCTTGTCAGCCCTTCCAGTTAACGGATCCACAACATCCGCGTCCGATAGCTGGATGTACAAACGGACTAGGCCTGCTTCACGGGGAATGATCTTGCAGGATCCGCTAGTGGAACGGATATTACTGCGCATATGAATATCCGGAAAGTCTGTTTCCGGAACTATGTCGACGACACCCCAGATGTAGTCTAATCGAGTTGATTAGCTTGGGGATATAGTACCAGTCCAGTCCCGTTAAGTTACCTGTTTGTTCGCCTTCCATTCGGATTCCCAGGGCCTTTCGCACCCATGAGTGTGCACCTGCAAAATTTATGTCCATACTAGACCTGCGAGCGGGTGAGGTACGACCCACCATCTGCTCCAACGACGAATTTGGCATGTACAATTTCCGTCTTGCTCTCGTTGACTGCGTCTAAACTCTCTATAGTCACCTGCAGCAATCGTTGTTTGCAAACTAGAGGGAGAACACTGTGGTTGGCGCCTACCTTGACCGGGTACGACGAAAGACTGGACAGTTCGTCGTCGTCTTCCGAAATCTCAATGTCTATTGGCCGTTTTGGACGCTCGACCTCTACTCCGCGATCCGTCATCGAATCAAGAAAGATATCTTCTATTGCAGCCTGGCTGAGTGTGACCTAGACGCCTGTCCATGAACCAAGAGAAAGAAAGAAGGTGAGGGAGAACCGCACCCCAAATGGATACCGAGCACTTGTTGGTGGGATGGTACTAGGGACACGACTAGTGCGCTTCAAGACCCATCCTTCAGAAACTAGAGGGACACCGCGAATTTCAACATAGCTCATACCTCAATACCTCCGTCTGGACGAGGGTTATAAAATGCCTTGAGTGATCATAAAGCGTTAGATGCATAACATCTTTTGATCAAGTGAACGATTACTGACACACATGTGCATATGATATCCCTCTCGCATCAAGCGCTCGGCGAGTCCATAACTCTATTGTCAGAGTTTCAGACGACTGTGAAAGACACTCGGAGTAGCATACCTGAAGCACTTCTATCATCCTTGGCTGGATGCCATCTGCATGGCCAGTTGCGACCTTCACAGCGCTAGGGTCAATTAGCTCTTGAACACTCGAATGACGGCGATCGTTGAACATGACATGTACCGTTTATCAATGATCCTGACGTCCACGCCTGCCATTGCGAGTGCGTTAGCACACATAACGCCGGCAGGGCCAGCACCGACAATCAGCACATCCACACGATTTTTTAGAGGCATTGTGAATGGTGTCTGAGAATGGGATAGATGATTGTTTATGGATTCTTATGTGTTCAGTGGGTTTTATGTCACGACGGAAGGTGACCCACTCCGTCCCCGCAGCCATTGCGATGAATAATTAGTCCATCGAATAAACCCGGGCGACGATAAAGAGCTTGTAAGTGGAGCGGCGCAGTCATAGTAGGCTGTATCCGATACTAAGATCACCACGTTGAACACGGATACAGGGCCGGACTGAACCTGTTTCTGGTAAGTGGAGGGGAGGGACACTGCCAGATAAAAAGAACCATGCGGCACTAAAACTTGCATTCTAGTGCTGCGCGGTAAAAGGCCACCTAATACGTCGAATGCTTACACTTAAAGGTGTCCAACATACCGCCACGATAGTGACACATCTGCGGATATGCGCTGCCCAGATGACAAGACTCATCTTGGCACCGTCCCATGAGTCAGACTCGGAAGTTGACTGGCAGCGGTGCGGCGAGCGGCATCGGCATCTATCCCTAGTGTGTGGCAGATGTTCAACACTGGAAGATGAAACTTATCTGTCGGCCGCCCCGATTATAGCTGTAGAGGTCAGGAAAAATAATACTTACGCTGGGTCGACACTTGGATCCTTCAAGTTGTTACACGTTCCGAGACTGTGACCTGTTTTTGAGTTGATGGAAGTTGAAGCGAAATTCAAACTCCGAACTATCGTCGTTGCTGACAGGAAACGGTGTACTTAAGCCAAGTCGCCGGTGACGCGCTCACTGCCATCCATTCAACAATCATGCCAATAATCAAGTCTCCGATCTGCTTGGCGCTACCTTGCATTGGCGTTGACGCTGTTAGCTCGGCGTACAATCTCAGGCTAACCATAAGGTATACGCATTTTTAGCTGAGATCAGTCGAGTAAATACTTAGCCACACAACTAGGTCGAACAAATCGAACGGGATTCGACCGATTGGTCGGGAGTAGATCAGCCGGATCACGATCATACTCTTACAAATGTGGCGGCGGCGGCTCTCTCATTTGGAGCAGATCTGAACCGCTGACAATGCGGGAGAGGAAACTGATGACACCCGACGCACAGAAAAATACCCAGGTCCTCATCAGAACATGTCCGTTGGTCAACTCACCTGCCCAATTCGTCTACTTCACCATTTTATTGTGACTTCCCAAATGTCTGACGATGCCCCCGTGCCCTTTTCGGGGCTCTGCACTCATCCAAGACATGCTGCGGATCGGCAGCGCGACGGCCATGTTCTAGTTAAGCGAACCGTTTCGGGTATGGCTGAATTGTATCATGCGTTGGTTAGGAGCTAGGACGCGGCCATGTCATATCCACGGCGTTGGTCTCTAACTGCTGATGCACATGTAACAATCATACAGTCTCCTTTTATGCCTAGGATACTGTGCTTGATGACTCACAAACAATGGTACCCGAACTATGGAGCATGAGTCCCTTTCTCCGTTCCGTGTCGGTTGTCCGAGTCCCCGTAGTCATCCCCGCGATGTACCTCGTTGATTCACACCATGCGCACTTGTGCGTCTTGCCCAAATCACGTCGACGAGCGTGTAGACCCCTGATTCGACCGTGCCAGCCTGACCCGAATCGTGAATTGAACAGTATGGTCCGATCCTCTCTCTCAGACAATGAATGCAACGATGTCCTCGTCATCATTGGCTCATACAATAAATCCAAGGAGCCAATGTTAGTTGATGGAAAAGCGTTTGCTGGTGACCAACTCCAGGAGCGAAATCCTCGGCGTGCGTCATGCTATCGAGCACGTGTGACCGACCCGGCACTCACTCTCTTACCGATCACCTCCGCAGGGCCGCGCATCCCCATTTTCAGCCAAAACCGACGCTGCCATACGATGTAAACCAGACATCGTTTGCGAGGAACATCGTGATCGATCTCTCAACGGACGATCCAGAGTCGCATCCACTGTATAAAACGGTCTGGAAGTGCATGACACGATCTTTTACTGTCTCTCCTGTCTCACTTTCTCAGGCTCTGTGACACTTGTTATCTTCGGCGAAACCATGGCTTTCGTTGACAGAGAAGACCTACCTCCGCCTGGAATGCATGGTTCCGATTGTCCAAGGTACTCTCTTGCCCTGTTCCTACATAGCGGATCATCTTATATAGTGTGGTATGGGCGGCAACTCAAGAAATGGGGCGTATGAATATGAATACAAGTGATGATATGTGTGGAACATTGTACCCTAGACTCTGGATTGACTGGATGACAGAGAGTGGGCCACACTTGGGGCCAAGCAGATCATTGGAACAGTAATGGAGCGAGCTAGAGTCGTATTCCCATGTCTCTACATACGATCGCGTGGTCATGGCAAGCCCCGAGTACGCAGCGCTAGCCGCCATTCCAGAATCAAATATATCAAACACGACGCCCATCGATCATTCTCAGCGGCCAAAGTGTTGTTTTTCATTCTTGACCTTTACGCACCCCCCGTCCATGCTGTACAGTCTAGGCCCTTGTCACAAAGTCCATGTGGCCAGGCTCATGGGCTCGATCGACTACAAAGCCGCGTGGCCATGGGCCATGGGATCCCTCGAATGCGGGATTGATTGCATTGATTCATTGTCAAAAGTGGGGGGGATATCAACATCTATACACATACACGGCCACTGATTCAGTGTGGAATCCATCGATCAATTGAAAGCCAACATCAATACCATCAATATGTGGGTGTCCTGGATGTTATACCCTCGTCTCATAACCTCGCAGTGTCTTGAACGTTGAGCACTTGATCTCCATTCCCAGTCTAGACGCGACGCGTCAAGTTGCGCAACATTAATACGAGGTCGTACCTCTTCATCGATCCCGAGATCCCCAATGGAGACCAGGTGGATCAGGTCCGCGGTCAAATAAAGTACCTGAGCGCAGCCCAGTGCCAAGAGGTACGCCACCCCCTGCTCGTTACGGTCGAGACCCGGTCAACACATCTATGTCGCCGCCTGTCCACGTCTACGCCAGCGTTGGCGATGCTTTATTTCACATGACGATTGAAAGGGCAACACAACGCACCAAGACACCATATGCCTTTCAAATTCCAATTATGTGCCTTTGAAATTCTTCCTCGCCCGCTTTGGTGACCTTGACCTTGCCACGGTCGGTGGCGTTCCACTCGTGTCACTGGGAGGGGTGCAATGTTCAGACATAATACACATATCAAACACAAAAGAAAAGAAAAAAGGGAGGAAACGGGGAAAACAAGGAGATGGAGAGATCAGAAAGCGTGAACCAGTGAAGACGTGACGAGAGTGAACGAGTGAAGGCTGTGAAATGTGAAGCAGTAAAGGAAAAACAAACCGAAAGACCGCCACCACACGAGGTAAGTGATATGTAGTACGCGAGCTTGGGTAAAGCAATGCGGTGAGACGCTGAGGGAGGCGTTGCCTACACCATACGCGTACGCGTACTCGTCCGGTGCTATTGAAGGCGATGATGGGTGCTGACCACAAAGTGACGTGGGTCGTTGGACCGCCTGGAGGTTGGACAAGAGAATGGGATCATAGGGATACCATGTCTTGGGCTGTTCGCTGAAAGCCGTCTTCCGTGGTATCTCTTTGTTGTTCCTGCCAGTAGCAAAAGAGCGGAGGAGGGAAGGAAAACAAACCGCAATTGGTGCCTCTTCAACGCCACACCCCATACACTTCGACCGTGACATCCCCAGATTCTGTCTGCAGTTCCTGTCCTCGATGCACATACACCATCCCCCACTCGATTCGCAGGACAGCCAACATCCTGTCCCAGATCGTCCGCCACGCCGGGGAATCATTCCCGAAACGACAAGTCAGAAGTGCGTGGTCGTGTTTTTTCAATGAAAAGACCCTGCATTGCAGGAATTTGTGCGACGTGGAACAGGGACGGCGTACACGCATGGTCCGCATCCACACCCACATCATGACACAACAAGACACAGGACACGACTCGGACACAAACGAGCGGTCAGCTTCCACCGTGAACAGACGGTGCCGCTGCCCACTTCAAGCGAATTTGAATCACGGGCCTCGGTCAAGTTCTATCTCATGGATATTAGACGAGTGCAACCCACTCATTCATCGCGTTCGCCTCGCCGACGCCTTGCACGCCCAAGGCCATCCATCGGACGTCAACCCGAACGGCAAAAAGCACTGCGCAGCCCATAGTGAACAGTGAACGGTGAGCAAGTCACCGAACGTGCAAACGCATTCGCCTGTGCTGCCTCGCAGATACCTCACTCGTCGAAGCCCTTGCCAAAAGGAACGCCAACACCCAAACACGAACGTTCCGCGCGGAACAGTGACCCAAGAGACCCTCTCATGTGCCATCGATCGAGGGGTAACACGGAGGTTGGAGCCAACATCCCCCAAGCCTCGACGCCAGCATCCAAACCCAGAAGAGCGAGAACAGAAGCAGAGCATCCACGAAAGATAACCACCACTTACGCATTCCAAAACTCTCGTCTCACTTGTACGTTCGCCACCGTCGCACGAGCGCCTTGACCTCCGTCCACCGCCACGCCTCCTTCATGAGGCCGAGTCCGTCGGGGATCAGTTGAGTTACTTGTTTCGTGGCAGGGTTTACGCCGCGAGCGCAGGCGTTGTGTGTAAAGAGCATCTCCCTACCGTGATCAGGTCATGGTCAGAGGGAACCGCATTGCAGTGGTGGAGCGAGACACGGCATGGCGAAGAGAACCAAGCACAGCACGCACAGCCTTGTAGGATTGATCGGACGATTAGATTGATATGCAAAAAAAGACGTACGTGACAAAGACCTCTCAATGCATCTGTTGAATACACTACACTCGTTCATGCGTAGACGGTCGTGAACTTGGCACACCAGATTTTGATTCTCTTTGGGTGGGGAGGCGAAAACTGTGCAATGACATGCAATTTCCCTAGCACGATGTGGCGTAGAATCACTTACCCGTTGGCGAAATGCATGCTCGCGAGTTAGTAATACTGGGTGTGGTCTATGACCGGTGAGTCTGGTAAACCAGACTTCGTTGATTGCGTTCATCTAGATACCCAGGGCATCGTTCGGCTCTTAGCCGCAATACCCACCAATCAACGGGAAGGAACACTTTCCCGGAATCCATCATATCCCAATCCATCCAGAATTGCATCACGTCCTAAACGGCACCACGAACAACTGGGTTATCCCAATCATGTCAGGTTGTTTACAGACAGAGGTGGAGATAGTATTCCCCTGTACCAAAGTTACATTCCCATACCAACCTGCGCGTTTTTTGCGAAAATAACACAGAGGCCGGAGGAAGATTCGACGTAGAACAGGGGTTGCGCCGGGTTAATCGTCCAATGGAGTTGAGCCACATCAGACGCACCTGAAAAGGCAGGCCAGTTGTAGAGCGGGAAACGTTGACTATCTCGGGGGATACCGTATGTACCAATCGCGTTTCGAATCGTCCTTGGAGGATGCGAAGTCGTTGGAGCCACTCGTGTTGTACAGCGCCGTCACCGTTAACCTTGAGTTCCCGAGGGTGCCAAGGTCAGCATCAAACAGGGATGCGCCTCATCGGACATGCAATTGGCGATGAGGTCCATCCCGTGCGAAAAGGGACAAGGGAATGAATATCAATTCAATTCAAACTTGGATCTCGATGTGACGGGTCGACGATGGTCACGTACATGAGCTTTATACCACGTTGGTGGATGCCCTGGACTTTCTCAGTCTGCCGTATCGCGAACTGCCTGTGTGATAAGGATAAGATCCGAAGAGTAACCCCCCTTCCCCTCTCTACCAAGAGGAGAGACGTACGAGAGAAAAGCGAGATGTGTCTCCATGTCATCAGCACGAGGAATTGGCCACACGCATAGACAGGGGAGGACCAAAGCATGTACACTCCAGGGTCTTTTAAGTAATCGTGAGATCGCTTATCCCATAGCCGTTGGAGCAGTGGGGGAAAAGGTGGCTCTTCTGGGTGGCTGCCATTTGTTTTTCGGTTCCATTTACCATCGCGGGTGAGCAGCGGAGGAGAGCTGCCGGGAGGTACGAGGGAGAAAGAATCCACGGGCCTCGAGGCTGGCAAATATAAGTACGCTGTCATGATCAGTGATGAGGATCTGATAGACGCCGGATATCCCAAGGACCGCGGGTTGTCGGACTACCGTAAAAAACGGCGCAAGGTCAGGACAAAGAAGGGTAACTGGATAACACACTGTATCAGGGACTGAGACGTCGAGAAGGACATTCGTGCTGAATGAGTGTGACATGAACGGCCGAACGTTCTGAAAAGCTGGAATGGGGAACAGCATTTTGATTTATATGAACCGGGGGATGTAAGACCACCCAACGTGGCCTTGTCAACTGGAGCAAACTCAACCTTTTTCAAAATGGGTGTAAGTTGCCGACCAACGCCGATGCCTCGTGATTCGTTTCCGCTTGCGCAACAGGACCGTAGCGATGTGATCGATCGCATGCATTGGTGGCCTAGCTCAGTCTAGCTCCAAGTTGGAAGGCCAAAAAATGCAGTTTACCAAACAAAGTGACCATCAGTTACCACAAAGATAGCGATGCGGCGATAGATGGACTGGTCGAACTAGCAGGGGCCAATGGCAGTTCCGGACGTGGCAGTACCAGGGTGCCTTCCCTGCAAGCATTGAGCCATGCTGCACGACATGAACAAAGCGTGGTCCTTCCTGATCGCCGGTATCGAAACCATTTAAATATCGTCCTCCTCGTCCTGTTCCTCGTCAACTCCCCGCAATCAAAACAAGTCGAGAGATGGCTCACTCCTTGAACACCCCCACCATCGCCGTCAACCACTGCGAGCCCGCTCATCATCCTCAGCGTCGTTCTTCGCTCCCAACCCTCACCACCGACTGCCCCCGTCCCATCCCAAACTCATACTGGGCAACTCCCCAACTCCTCGCCTGCGAGTACCCTTGGTCTCCATTCGAATCCAGCCAGAAACTCGACAAACTCCTCGCCGCCGGCGTCCGCACCTTTATCGACCTCACCGAATCCGGTGAACTCTCCCCCTACTCACCCCACCTCCCTGACCTCGCCCATGCACACGACATTCCCGTCTCCGAGATCGAGTACCACCAGTTCCCGATCCAAGACAGGTCCTTGCCCGAGTCGAAAGAGTTCATGTTTTCGATCTTGGACGTCCTGAGGGACAACGAACGCCGAGGTCGGGTGGCTGCGGTGCATTGCCGTGGCGGGATCGGCCGGACAGGTATGGTCATCGGGTGCTGGCTCGTCGAGTCGGCATTGGCCAAGAGCGGCGAGGATGCGTTGCGGATCATCGCCGCCCTCTGGAAGACGGTCGAGAAATGCAAGCGGTACCCGCACAGTCCAGAGACGGGCCCTCAGTGCCAGTTCGTCAAGAACTTTGAGCCACCAAGGCTTGTGCTTGCTGCATAAACGCGTGGGTACCTCGTGCAAATGACCTTCTTCCTCTCTCGTTCTATGGGTGTTCCGTTTGTTTGTGGTGAGTTTCCGCTAACCCTCGTTGAGCGCAATAATGACTCACGATGGTCGCATCCACAGGTTATAACATCTGCGCCAACTTTCAACTTGCGCACGACAACATGCCATTTTTAGATACGCCATGAGTGCATCACAATGTACACACGCAACTTATTGGCGGGACTTGGGACATCATTTGTATCATATGCAGCAGATATCTCTTTGGGCAGTAGGGGACTTGATATGTATCTCTAATATCGCGATACTTGGCAACTTGGGACGCCTCTTGCACGGTCATTAGACTTTGCCATCTTTGGATACCTTCATTCGTCTCGTTGATACCCGCGCTTTGTAACATACAATACGCACTTTCAATTTCATTTGGGGTGGCAAGGGATTGCCTTTCATCATACTTGCTCTAGATTGTGAGATATGTAGTGAAAAGGTCACCGGTACCGGTCATCTCCGGAATTTGGGTGGACTGAGGAGCAAACGTGTATTCTTGTTTCTTCCGGGTACACCCGATAATGTATGCCATCCGGGGCAGTACAAACTATCGGCAGGTTTGAAGTGTCCCGCGAACCAGACATCGACGGATGTTTTCGCTCCTAGTATTATTCCTCGCAGCAGATTGCCGTCATGCCGGGCAATATCAAGACCAAGATAACAATCGCTTCCTATCGACAATCCCGCTGCAAATTCCTGTATTGGACCACATCGTGTATCAAATCTGGTTGAGGGGAACCCAAGTTGGCCGAGTTGTGGGTCGTCCTCACGTACACCATCCCGTGCTGTATCGGATACTCTGGTAATTATTGGAATGATGACAGGGAATGAGAGAGTACATACATGAATCATTTGCACTGACTTTCAAAAATACAGAGCGCGTATCATATAGAGCACACCCCCGCCTTGCCAATCTCTGAATCACCAAACGAACGGTAAAGCTCTTGATCCGAAGGCAATGAACAAATGTGAGTGAGAAGAGGTGTTGATCGAGGAGAGCGTGCACAGCAGTGTTGGTTTATAGATGATCGGCGATCGACGAGAGAAGAGTAAGGAAAATGAAGCACAAGATGAACGGAGGTGTACCACAAACCTCTCCCACTAGCATCGTCCGAGGGCCCGGGTTCGACCAGAGTGACTCGAGCTGGTTTCTTAGCTCTCTTGTCTTCGTCCGGCTTCCCCATCCATTTAGTAGGAAACAGTCGATATCAATTGCTATATCGCCTGTTCATCTATGTCTGGCAAAGTGATCAACAGCATAGTGTGCTCCAAGTCTGCGACATACCCGTATCCTTGTACTTTAATTGCTCTCCGACATGATCTCCTGGAAACGCTTTATGGCTCGACATCTCCAGGTCCAGATCCCAAGTTAGACGCCCCAGAAGTCACAAGTAAGTTCCTGAGCAGTGGGTGGGTAGCGACGACCTCCAAGTCCAAGTCTCGAGACTCGTGGCACAAGCTCACAACTTGACAACCATGGCTAACTTGGAACAACATGCATGTTCATTGAGTACCCTTTTAAAAAAACGACAAGGCACCTGGATACCGAAATGGTTCTATGTCGTGACTCGGAACTTGCGTTTTTGTACGCGAGTGAGTAAGAGACGACAAAGGCCCATACTAGGACCCCTGCCACCCTCTCGCCACTGCCACTGCATGGTTATAGCCCTGTCATGCATGCCCATGATAAACAGCGCAGGCCCATCCTTCCACCCAAAAAACCTCGCATGCAGGCGACCTTATCCACCTCACCGAATCTGGTCAACCCTCCCAAAATCATAATGTGTACCAGGCAGATTTACCCTACGACAACCATGTACCCCACCCTGCTCGAATCGAAAAAAAAAAGAGTTCAGGTCTGTGATCTTGGATGTCCCGAGATCGAGGGATGTTTCCGCGGTGAGATCGGTCGGGTGGGTACTATGGTCGGTCACCGTCGGTGGGGTGCTGGCTCGTTAAGTCGGTTGGCCAAGAAATGCGAAAAAGCATATTGTGAGATCAACCCTTAAAATCTCGGCGTTCGAAGGGATGAAATCCACTCTGAGGTGCTGATGCCTGGGCCAGGTATGACGTGTCCGGCGTGGCGCCAGACGAGATTCAGAATATTCTAGGACAAGACTGGGCACATCTCGTTCGCGAAAAGCAAATCCTCGACAGTCTAAACTATCTACGCGCGAAAAAATAGATTCTGTAGTCGCGCTCTGAGGTGCGTCCCTTGTGCACAGCACTTGCACTAACACCGACACGCGTTTATGTATACAGGTTTTAGTTTAGATAGGCACAATCACATGCCAGAACTCATGTACGCCATCGTAGCGTTTACACGTTTGTTCTGGCGGCGTGTACTCGTAGCAGGTTCCCCTGGACACTGGTGCACTGCGATTTCGGTTGATGTATGCGTACGGATTCAACCTTTCGAAAGGCAAGTGGCGAATGAACGACATGCAACGAAACGGTGGTCAATTTTTGTGGAAACAAATATATAATGCACGTCGTGCGGGCGTGCATCATATCTACGGTGTCGTGTGGGACGAGTACGTATCACTTTGTCGTTGGTCTAACTAGATATCTCAGACGATCGCTTCTAGATATGACGAAGGCACCATATTCATGCCCGTCAATCCCTCGCTCCAATTCATAGCGCCCGACGTCGACGGATACGAGCTCCCGTTCGATCGGTACATGCGTATCCTGGGGTATGCAGCCAAGGCGTTCCATAGGGAGCACACACTGCTTGGCATGCTTCCCGTCAATGAGTTGCAAGACTATCGGAGCACGCGACTATGCTACGCGGCCAGGGCGACGAAAAACAGGCGACGTCGAAGCGGTCACGCGTGCGTTTAGGGAATGAGAGGTCTCAGAGGGAGATCACCGACGACCCTACAGTTTCGAAGACACCCCAGCACGACACTCGGTTCACCATTCGTTGCATGGGCATGGGCATAGTTCTAAAGTGCACGCATATCAGTATCCCTCGTATACCGGCGTTGCCCCGCACGGACACGGGCACCACCACTACTACGCGCAGTGGGACGCGAAGGGTCATGCAAGCAGTACTCTTGAAATGCTCGCAGGATGGACGCTTTAGCCCAGTGAGGCGTCTTGGTCAGTATCTGACTGTACTCTGACTCGCTATGTCTACAATGAATCTCATATTGCAGAAATCCTTTGAAAAGAGAACACCTACGGATGCAGTAACGAAAGCTAGACAGGGATTCGACCCGACGAGAATGACGCCTAGTATACACTCCCATGGACACTCTTTTTGGCAGACCATCCGAGACAAAACGAACGAACTCTTTAGCTTGTCCGAGAGCTAGTACCATTCTGGGATGGGGACCCACAATGGTTCGCGGACGGCAAGTCTAAACATGTTGTTTGGCCACTCGCACCAGTGGAGGTTGGTCAAGGAGAGGCGGCGTTGGAAGTGTTACCAACCTCGCTAGCGCCGCCGCCGAACGTGGACACCATCTCAAGCATTCATCTGGGAAAGGCAAGGAGGTGGAGGGGTGGGGTGGGATGGACGTAGGGACCCAGATAGGGATGGGCAAAGGTATCGACGGCTGACAGTGATGGGGAGGGGCAGCGGAAGAAGAGGTGGAGGGTGGTGAGCAGGAGCGGGAGGGGCAGGGGCAGGGGCAGGGGGAAGCGTGGTTAAGGATGCAGTCGGCCATGGAGGTAGTGTAAGCAGGGAAACAGGAACGGATGGCGTTGCGAAGGTTCAGTTGGAGGGTTTTCCATTTCATTTCTCATATCATTTTCGCTCGGTTATGACGCTCGGAAAGACCGGTTTTCATACCTCTACCAAAGCACGCAGATGAGTAATACAAGTTCTAGTACAAGTGGTCAGGCCCCAGTGCAAGCTAGAACTCTCCTTTATCAGTGTCTCGCATTCCTCGTATGATGTTGCACGTTTGGGTAATTATTTTATACAGAAGGCCAGCTCCGAGGTCCTCAACAGCCTGAGGTCCAAGATGGTCGAGGTTCTTCCATGTTTGAAGTTTGGCATCTAGTTGTTCGTGTTCTTCTCCTGTAGGCTGTAGTCGTCCTCGTCTATGAGCTTGATGCCGCTCATGATGCATGATTGAGACCCCTAACTTTGTTACAATCACCGTAAAGTCGTCGGCACGTTAGCGTTCGATCTGCTTTTCTGCCACTTCAGGTACTCGGTGAACCTGTACGCTCGTGCCGGCCTGGGTGCTTGTCTGCAAGAATGATCACAAGACCTTCCTGCCCGGCGTCCCTACCATCCATGTACACATTTCTGCAAACTTGCAAGGTCGCATATAAGATGTGGTGCCAATTCTTCTCCGTCACGATATGCACATCATGATCAATGCCTAGTAGCCTCAGTGACACTCCCCATACCACAGAGACTCGGAGAACGAGAACACGCCTGCATCGACGACGTCGCCTTGGTACATTATCTTCCAAAACTCCGAGTCTGATCGGGGTCATGGCGAGAAGAGCAAGCGTTTCCAGCGAGTCGTATGCAAGTGACACTGACGTAGTAATGTCCCCTTGTGATCCCTGTCAAACGAGATGCGACTTATTCATATGAACCACACCCCGGCCACCGAGGGGAAAAACAAAAAAAGTCAACAGCTAAACGCTAAAACTTTCAAACCCCCACACCAACGAAAACACGAGAACAACCTCACGATCGCCCTCCGCTCTCAAGCTCACCCATCACCACCTCCATCGCCGACTGCATCATCTCGCTCACCGTCGGCACGACCCGCACGCGTTGTCGCTTGCTCCTGCTCTGTTCCTCTTTCTCTTGCTTGGTCGGCTTCTTGGCCTCGCCTTGCCCCTCACCGTCTCTACCTTTGACGTCATCTTCTCCATGCGCGTCCTCACCATGACCACCCCCGACATCGACATCGACATCTACGTCCATCCCCGTCCCCCCCTCCACCTCCCTACGCTTCCCAGCCAAAAACGCCAAATACGTCATACTATGCTTGACAGGCGGCGGGCGCACCATATTCATCGGCGGCGCCGCAAACCACAACACCTCGTTCGTCTCAGGCGACCGATCAAAGTGAACAGCTGCGTGGTATGTCAGTACGTCCCCCCAACAGCGAGAGATGAATACCCAACTCGTTTCAGCCGGCAACTTGTCCACGATCGGCGGGACGCTCAACGTCCCCGCCGCTGTCAACATGCTTCGGTCTTTGGTGTCGCCGGTCGCAGTGGCAGCGGCAGTAGGAGTGGCAGCAGCGTACGCCTTGGGCGCCTGTGCAGCAACGACGCCAGCCGTCGCCGTCTTGGTCACACCCGTTTCCCCCATGGCCGTCCCCGGATGACGCCTCGTCCGCTTCCTCCCCGTGCCTCCTTCGACCTTATCCCCCTCGGGTTTTTCCAACGGCTCCCCAATCCCCCCAGGTCCTTTCACGACAGGCGCCCCCCCACCCGGCCCAACCACAAACGGACTCTTAACCTTACTCGGATACACCACCCGCTCAAACCCATAAATCGGCATAAACTCGTCCTTTTTCCGAACCTCTTCCGGGATACAGCTCGCCCAGTTCTTGATCTTGACAAACACGCGTTCGCGCTCATTGTATCGCGAGTGGCAGACGTACAGCGGCCAACCGGGATGCCAAAATGGGGGACGAGGACGTCCGCGGATGTGTCGGGCGGTGAATTGAACGGCGATTTTTTCGAGCACGTCTTCGATGGGGTGGTCTGCGAAGAGACCTTTTTTTCATACATTTTTTTTTTTACACGACGATGTTGGAATGTTCCCAAGTTCATTTTCGTTGTCGTAGAAGTGAAGACGGCTTATTGAGTACGCAAAACGATCCACATCGGTGGAACGACATACTCGTTTTAAAGACTTCCTTGTCCATGAATTGGGTATTTGCCGGGTGAAACGTCTACGGTATCACGTGTGAATAAGAAAGAAACACACAACGAATTTACCTGTTCAGGTCGGTAATACCAACAAATGGACAGACCCGGTTGACCCTTTTTCGCCCTGTGCCAAAAATGCCACGCATCAAGTCTCGCCACAGGAAGGTAAGAGAGAAACAACGTCAAAGAGCTAACAAGGTAGCACGAGAAGACGAAAAGGAAGAGAAGTACCCACACTTCGTCCGAGATCCAGCACTTGAACACATGCCCCACAATGGGTCGACTCGGATCGTCGGGATTACTCAAATGCAGCCAATCCGCCAGTCGAATCGACCACCCCTTGTAGTGCACTTCGTCCACGAAGGTGCGATCTTTGGTCGAGACGCGAAAGGTGGTGATGCCAGGCACGCCATCGGCGTCGGCTGTGGCGTGCATGGGGCGGGCGGTGCCTGGTCCGGCGCGGATGGAGGCAAAGTGGGTGGGAGAAGCGTAGGGGGGACCAGCAGGTGGAGAGGGGGACGTGAGTGCCTGGTATAGCCGCTAGCGAATCATTTCCGGTGGGTGTACGTGGTGTGACCAATGCATACGCCAACGGAGACATGACCTTACCTGGAGGACGAGCACACGGCCATAGTCTTCCGTACAGGGTTCATACCACCGTCGCCCTTTTTCAAACAATCGTGCCATGTCGAAATCAAACTCTTTTGGAGACGTGTACGATGCAGATCGAACACGGTCCTGCAAACAACACCCTTGTGGTTGGCACCCCCAACGCAGGTAACACGACGCACAAAGGCACACACCTCGATTAGTTTCAGGGACAAGGGAGACTGGGATGGTGTCAGAGACAAACGGGGCGATCGAATGGCCATACCTGGTAGGACAAAGGGGGCGACGAGGGCTCCTCGGGAACAGCTTCGAGTGCAACAGCCAAACGATTTCCGCTGGAGAACATGAGTTCATTTCGCGCCATTGTCACCCACAAAAACAAAACAAAACAAGAACAAGGGATCACCGGTAAAACGTACACGCTGTCTTGGTGACTCTTGATCGCCACCACGATTTCCAATCGTCGCTCCTATATGCGTAATAAACCCAAGTCATCAGACAGCCCGTTGGATTCGTAAAAAGAATGAGAGAAAACACATGAATGACGCGACAAGGGGGGAAAGAAGCGGCCGAGTGTGCGCGTATCATCATGGATGGGACAGGAACACACACCTGGGTCGCCTCGGACATCCATCCCAGATCCCCAAAGCCTTCCCAACGGGGCAAACTTTTCTCGAGCTGGCGGATGATCGCCTCGCTATCGCCGTCTCTGTCTTGACCGGCGCTAGGACCTGCGGTGGTATCTGGCTGACCGTCCGGTTCAGGCGACATGCCGTGCGTGTCCACGTCCATCATGTCGGGTGAGGAAGGGTGGAGGGATGGCGTGGCGCGTCGTGGCGCGGGTTTCGGGGGCGCCTGTGTATTTGTGGGCATGACTCCGGACGTAGAGGCGATGGCTTCTGCCGCCGCTCTGTATTTGGTAGATGTATGCGCGGATTGGGATGGATCAAGCTGCGGCGGAGCAGCTGGAAGGGTTCCGTGAACCTTTTGAGGCGAGGAAGGGGGTGGTGAGTGGCGTGGCGTCGGAAGCACGGGACGCTTCTGCCATTCAGTCTCCAGCACGTTCTACGAAAACGGAAATGGAGGTTGTCAGATCGGGCCAAGTGAGGAGACAAGCGAGCGAGAGAAAAAAGGGGCGGGGAGTAGAAGCGGCGAGGGGGCGGCAAGGGAAAGGAAAAGTGGCAAGGAGATTTGGACGTCCGTGGTGGTCCTCGGATAACGAGATGACTCACTTTGAGGGTTTCGGCATCTGATGCAATTTGGCTACCTGGTTCATTGTAGAACAGGGCGTTCCAGAACACGAGGGAGAGGTCTGTGTACGCGTTGATTGGGTCCTTGTACCTGTTTTTCTCCACGCTTGCCCTCACGCCATTGATACACCGTGGTTCGGGAATGAGCTGGGATGAAAAAAAGTACGCGGCGGAGACAATGTCGCTAAAGGGGGCAAGGATGTGGATCGAATAAAGTATGTACCTCGTAATACTGGGGCCAGTCCGCCCTGTCGACCAACGCCATGAACATTGCTGATAGTTGACGTTTACCACGCAAAGGCGTTGTGGATACGAGAACATCGATGATTTCCTCTATAGCGGCTTTCTGAGCAGACGTAATTGGCATTTCTGTTGGTAGTTTTGGATGAGGTGGTTGTTTGGTCGAGTTGGGCAAGAGCTTTAGAATCTAACAAGGACAAACAGACATCTGGGTGGATTCTAGTTGTGATCGCTGACTCGGTGGAACGAGAGCATCACCGCTTCGAAGCGCTGGTCCTGCCCCTAATCGCTCGATGTATTTTTTGCACGAAACAAAAGGCCGGGATCGTCGCTCAACGTGGTGACCTTGCTGTGGCTTGATAGAACCCCGGCTTGTCCGTATAGAAAGGGAAATCGAAAGGCACGAGGCAAGGGTCGACCAGAGATGGTATTCCCCGTTTCCGCCGTGATGAGACCGCGAATGGCTGGTAGCAACACATTTGTGGACGTATCACACATCACGATCGATGCTGGCTGTAGCGAGAGAGGGGGAGACATGAGGACGGAAAGGGTTGCAGCCGCTGAAGTTGAATGCTAAAAAATCTCAGAACGCGCGTTGAGTTTTATCGAGTCCATATGGCTTCCTGCCGTCTGGCTCGAGCGATGGAGGGATATATAAACCTGCACGCGGTCGACCACCGCCCCCTTCCTCACCACAGTCCCCGTCCCCGTCCCGTCCCGTCTCCCAGTCGACTCGAGTCGTCATGCAGGGTCCAAGCGGTGCTCAACTCGCCGCGTTCCAGCCGCAGACCGCGTTCCCGGACCAGCTCTTGGTCCAATCGCACCACGCTTCCCCGGATCCGTTTTCGCGCTTCCTCGACCGATCTTCCATCTACTACACCGACTCACCGACACCGCCTGCAATCCGCTCTCTCGACGCGCACAACTTGAGTAGAACGTCCCACTGCGACTGGTCCGACTATCTCCTCCCCCAACCCCTCCACTACGACTACCCACACCCAGACTCGTCGTCCTCGCCCTCGTACGCCCTCAACCTCCCAGACATGTCCGCCCCTCCTCCCGACCCATCGCCCTCCTTCAACGCGTCCTCCACCTCCACCGCGACCAGCTCGGACATCACCCAATCCATCCGCAACGCCTGCGCAAACAACGCACGCACCGCCCCTTCCCGCACATCCAAGCAGGAAGGCGCAGGCCCTCGTCCTCGCGAGAAGAAGCACGGCTGCTGGATGTGCGAAAAGTCCTTTGACAGACCCTCGACGCTCCGCAAGGTGCGTCACTCTCTATGCATTATAAACCCGCTCATCTCCCATCCAGCACCTCCTCGTCCACACTGGCGAAAAAGGTCCGTTCGTACCCTGTACCCTTCCCCATCGCACATGTCCTAACCAAAATCCCCAGCGTTCGTCTGTGATACCTGTGGTCGTCGATTCGGCGTCGCGTCCAACCTCAACCGACACGTCAAACGCTGCATCCTCAAACCCGTCAACGTAGCCAATCGTCCTCCCCACATGCCCCCCTCGTCCCCGCCCAGCACCTCTCCCTCTACAGGGTCAGGCTCCACACCCGGGCCTTCTCTACGCATCCCCCCAGCACCAGCACCAATGCCAACACGGGCACCAGCGTAAACACGAGAGGCGACACTCCCTCCCAATCCATCTCCCGCTCCCACAAACGCACCCGCGAACCCGACCCAACCCCCCCCTCCTCACCCCCCCACTCCTCCAAACCCCCTCCCAAACGCCGTCGTCGCGCCCCCTCCCCATCCCACTGGATCCCCCACTCCCTCCTCGACTTCCACATCACCCCCGCCGAACACACCAAACCCACCCCCGTCCCCCTCCCTCCCGTAAGCGCGTACAAAGACCCGTCCTCGGAGGAATGGATCGAAGAACGCAACTCGTGGGACGACAACGTGGCCGTGTTGCCATACCACCCTTGTGGTTGGAAAGGCACGTTGCCAGGTCCCGGCGTTGGATTGGGAGGCAAGGACGTCATGAACCTCGGACTTGTCAATGGGGGCACGTACGTCATGGGTAGACTTTGCATGGTTTGATTCCCCCCTTCTTTCTTGCTTTTGCGTTTGTCGCCGACACGTTTTTCTTTTTTTTTTTCTCTCCCGAGGATTTTATTTTTTGAAAAAAAAAAAAGAATAGTGTTGGGATTCTTCTATCTTGATGCCCGTTTCCTTGGTTATCGTCTCGAACTCTGCACTACTATGTATAAGGACTGTTTACATATTTATGTTACCCGCTATGCACATTCGACATGCGCTTTCTTCTTTTTCATGTCCGTCTCTCTACTTCTCTTTTACACACACACATGGGACTCGTCCAAGCTAGAATGTTCATACTCGAGGGTAGAGATTTTGTCCATATTACGCAAAAAATGAAACTATGTACATGGATCTGATCATGAATCGCGTTCGATTTGAAAAATCCACGGTGCCACGGCTAGACACTCGATTCCAAAATGAGGGCATCAAATACATACACTGTGTACGAGAGCGAACAAGAGCACAGAGAGAGAAAAAAAAATACAATCATCCGTCACTTGAACTTGTTCAACAACGTGCCGACCGTCTTCTCCACCTGATTTCGCGCCTGCGGTCCCGCAACGCTCTCTACCGCTCTTAACGCCGACGCGATGCCTCCTTTCATCGGGCCACCCCCACCGGCGGGAGGACCACCGGGGTAAGACGGCCCCCGCGTACGACGAATATTGGCCAGACGACGACGACGAATCTACCACGAGTATGTGAGCCTAGAAAGAGTGCAAGACAAGCAAACACACGTACACGACGTATACCCATAGCCAGGCTGCTGTGGCCGCCCCATCGCATCGTACCCCTGCTGCCCATACCCTTGTCCATACCCATACCCTCCCTGAGGCTGGCTGGGCGCAGCATACGTACCTGTACGGTCCTTGATGTTGTGCATATGGATGCTCGCCCTGTCCGTGAGGTTGTGCATATGGATGCTCGCCTTGTCCTGGTCCTTGTGCATACTCCTGGCCTTCCTGTCCGTGGGCATGCCCGACAGGATGTGAATGGATAGGCGTGTACCCACCCCCACCCCCAGGATACGCGTCATACATACCACCACCCGCACTAGGAAAACCTATCCCATGCGATGACCCGACAGGCGATAAACTATGCGCGTGGTGGTGCTGGTGCTGCTGGTGCTGCTGATGGTGTCCGTGTCCGTGCGGGCCAACGCTGTCATACGAGGGGCCAGAACTATGCCCATGGAACGAATGGTGAACCGAGTGCATCGGAGGCCCATGTCCTAAAGGAGACCGTGATCGTTTACCCTTGTGTTTATGTTTACGCGAGCGCGAGTGCGAGCGAGACTTCGACCTGGATCGAGAGCGGGACCGTCCCCGTCTTCGCTCGTCCTTGAAGCCCATCGGAGGTAGGGCACCAGGCGGTGCAGGAAACCCCATACCGCCGTGTCCAATCGAGGGAACACGACCTTGTGCATGTGCATTATGCATACTGATATCATGACTCGGGTGCCTGACTGGTACTGGTGGCGAAAACGGACGTCCCGAAACTGGTGGAGGTGGACCGAGTGGAATGGGGTACGACGGCTGCCCTGTCGGCGGTGGTGGACGGGATGCCATTTTGACAGGCGGTGGAGAACTGGCGGACGAGGGCGTGCGACCAGCAGACAATGCATGCGCAGCGAAACCCACCGCCAACGGGGCTGCTACCGCGCCTACTCCAGCCAACACAGAATAAGGATGCCCTGAAGACGGACGCATGTCCTGGCGAACCGGGGGTGGACGCGTAGGTCCATCGCCCGCGATCGTCCGTGTGGACGGATGCCGTGCTGGGGTGTCTTCAAGACTGTAGGGCGGAGGTGTGTCGGTGATCGCACCGGCATGCCTTTGTGAGACCTCCCATTCCTTAAACGCACGTGTGACCGCCTCGACGTCGGCCTGCTTGTCGTCACCCTTGTCCTCGTGATGTGGTCGCGTGGTCCAATAGTCTTGCAACTCTTTGACAGGAAACGTGTCAAGCAGTGTACGTTCCCCATGGAACGCCTCGGCTGCATACCCCAGGATACGCATGTACCAGTCGGACGGGAGGTCGTGTCCGTCAACGTCGAGGGCTAGGAATCGGAACGAGGAGTGAACGGGTAGCTGAGACGCATAGGACACGACGGGCATGTATACCGTGCCTTCATCATATCTAGAAGCGATCGTCTGAGATATTCGAGTTGGGTCAACGACAAAGTGATACGCACTCATCCCACATGGCACCATAGATGGTACGCACGCCCGCACGACGTGCATTGTATAGCTGTCGCCATAAAAATCGACCACCATTTCGTCGCATGTCGTTCATTCGCCATTTGCCTTCCGAAAGGTTGAATCCCTACGCACACATCAACGAAGCATTCAGCAGAGCGAACGAAAAGCACTCACGCTTCCCCCTGGCAAGACGACCGGGATGTAATCCACCTTTGGCCCGCCATCGGCTGCTAGCCTGTTGAGATAGTCCGCATCTGCTTTGAGGCGCCCTTGACCCCACTGATCGGCCTCTACCTCATTTCCATACCGCCCGACCGTCCACGGACTGATGGCATCAAAGCATTCTGTCCATACTTGTACAAATTCTGGATTCCGATCCGCATCCGAAGTCGAAGTGCGCCAGTGGCCAGGGATACCTGCTACGAGGTACACGCCGCCAGGGGTAAATGAACGGAAAAATCCTGCGACGGCGCGCACTAGCTCTGGCGTGTGATTGCGACCATTTAATCCAAAACCTGTACACATGAACACGTATCGGTGTCAGTGCAAGTGCTGTGCTCAAAGAAACGCACCCCAGAGAGCAACGACGGGTCTGTTTTTTTCGTGTAAATAGTTGGGACTGTCGAGGATGTGTTTTTCGCGAAGAAGATGTGCCCAGTCTTGTTCTAGAATATTCTGAATCTTGTCTGGCGCTACGCCAGACACGTCATACCTGGGCCAGGCATCAGCACTCCAGAGTGATGGCGAGCGCCATGACGTACATGATGGCAAAAACACGACCTTGTGCTTCTGCAGCCTCTCGTACTCGATCCCCGATTTCATCCCTCAAGTTCCGAACGCCGAGATTTCCCGGTTTGATCTCACACTGGCCAGCGAACCGCTGTAAAAACGCACCGTCGACGCCATGAAGGGCCATCCAATGAAAGTGGCGCTGCACGGTCTTGGGGTTTCGCGACGAAAAGAGATGGACGGGATCGCCAGTGGACGTGGTGAGACCGGGGGCAACGTGGAGTTCAGAGGGATCGTAGTCGGAGGTGTCGGGCCAGAGATCGACGTTGGGGCGACCGCCGCTGGGGATGGGAGAGTTGAACCAGTGGAGCCAGCCGTGGTGACCTGTGCATCGAAGAGTCGTATGTGAGCATGTGCGATGAATGTGAGCGTTCAGAGAGCCTCTAGAGCGCACCTGGACCGATGGGTTCGCCATCACCGGCACATGTGAACCTGCGAGGACTGGTGTCTATTTAGAGATGGAGATCGCTGTGAACGACGAGGAGACGCACCAGCCTTGGTAGCCAACGAGGACCTTGTCTTGGATGGTATTTGGATCGGCACTATGCGACCTTAGTGTTGGATAAAACGCCACGAGTGCAAGCGTACCGTTTCGGCGTGCCTGCTTGTCGCAACGCCATGGTTTGGGTATAAGGGTAGTCTTTTAGCTGCGCACGGATGAAACTCAGTAGAATCAGAACACAACGTCTGAGGTGCATAGCCAACGCCTGATATGCATAGCCCCATCATTGGCTGCTGCTCCCACGCCACCTTACGCTTTGATGCAGGCTGAATGATGGAATGGGTAAAATACAGAGGATAGTTGTCATAGGAATCGTAGGTATACATCATGACAATTCTGAACGGAAACCTGGTCAACGAGAGACAAACCTAACCCAACTTGAAGTCTGGGCAGTTTGAATATTCGTGTTCGAGCTCGGCGTGTGTTACTAACCACTTATCCAACCAATATGCTGATGAATCGAGCATGTGAGACTCCTCTGCCTCCCCCCGGGGCTCCGTGCCGGACGCGCGTGCAGTCCCCGAACGCTTTCAGTGTCTCCCACAAGAGGTCCCGGATGGGGAAGTGCAGATCTTCCGGCCAGTTGTTATTGAGGCAATCCCTGAGTTCGGCGCTCTCATCCAGATACTCTGGACCATTAGGACTCAAGATATCGAAGCCCTTGAATCTCCCTATAGTCTCTGCCTCTCCATCCGCCCAATCAGCATACTTCTTGGGCCAACTCCTCATATGGGGTAGGCGTCCAGACCCAATGGGTCGAACAAATCCGTTTTCCTGGGCATTCTGCAACTCCGTCTGGGGAAGAGGGCCTGCATAAGAGAAAAAGAATAGGAGGAGGACGTAGAAGAATGACTCCACATCATCAAAATGGGTGTGTGTCTCTCCAATCAGCACCTTGAAGGAAATGTAGGGGAAAGTACCCTTGCGATCATGTGAGTGAGTGGCCTACACGAAAATTAAAGATATACTCACCGTTCGGATCCCTTTGACATGCTTCGTCTCGTCTGGCCATCGGGGCTGGGTAGTTCTCTGCTCAGGAAATCGGCCGACGGATTGAGTCGATGAAGATTGCTTGGGTTCCTCTGCATCCTGCAAAATGGCCATGTCGAAGTCGATCAAATATCCCTCTCTCTTGCCAAGGATAAAGACCCAGGACAATATTGTTCTCGCTGATATCACGGTGCAGAATACCGATGCTTGTAAGAAACTCGTGCCCTTTCATGCCGCTGCATCAATATAAAGCTCAATGACGACGTGTGCTCGAGATACATACCCAATAGTGCCCCGCGTAATCCCCGCACAAAGTCATGCACACCGCAGAAATATTTCACCGGTCTCTTCAGCTCAGAAACAGAAACGTTAAGCACCCGATTTTCGACGTTCACGAGATGGATCTGTTCGTCGAGAAACCCTCTGATGGCACCAAGGGTCGTGCACGTCTGTCCCTTCCTATCAGCATTAGACATTCTAAAAAGCATGTTAGTGAACTGAATCCTAGATTGGTCGAGACAACATACTTAATTGGCACGATCACGTTGGGATGAGGATTCTCCACCAATCTTTTCATTAACACAACCTGGTCATCTATTCGTTCCAGATTTTGCCATGACATCTTCAAAGCTAGCCTCGCCTTCTCATCACTAAGATCAACCACGCAAAACACCGTCGTTCCCCGTCCACGGATAGAGCTGGACGTAAATAGTATCCCCAGACATGTGTGACGGTACACGCGCAACGGGAAAAAGACCATCCGATCCTCTTGCTGTGGTGACCGATTCGTCGATCTTACGTTTCTTTTTCCGTCTGTCTTGATGACCTCCTTCTCCAATATTGGAGTAAACTCTCTTCGAAGATGCAGAAGATGCAGAAGGGTCAGGCTGGCGGCGAGCAAGCAAAGCATTGTGAGTACTGGAAGAGTCGGGAAGCGCCTTGGAAGTGACCGAGGCACTGCGGTTGGAAGCAGCGGAAGCACTCCGAGTACGAGAGGAGATCGGAAGTGCATCTGATGCAGCATCGGGAACGTCGGAAGGCGAAACCCCAACTGACTCCGCAGCATGAGTTGTTTTTGCCACGCGGGAGGGGGTTGCCGAAGAAGGTACATTCGATGCCACGGAACGATGGATAATATTATTGACTTCGCATGTTCGTGTTTCGTTTTTGAGTTCAACGTCTGGATTTTGGCCCAAATCAACGTCTCCGGCCAACGCAAGACCAAGGAGGATTCGAATGAACTCGATACAACCACGACCGTCCGCGAGTCTCAGCTCGAGACGTTCCGTGCCGCTGCCCTCTCCACGCATAAAGACAGCCTTGTCCCTCGTGATTGCCATCGCGAGTACATAGTGTACCCACGACTGTGCGCGCTCGAGCCCCGCGCGTACCGCTGCACCTGTTCAACGTCCCGCAGCCAGATCCTTGTTCTTGGCCTCCCCGACGAGGCGCGTGGCGGTAAAGTTGAGATATCTCGGATCAACCGTCTTGAAGTCATCCAAGAATGCTTGCACAGGCAACAAAAGGAAGTCGGGTCGCATGTCCTCTCCGTCCGGTTCATACGATAGTGGCATAGCATGGTTCTTGTCAGTGCGAGCAGTGAAGCGATGGTTCAGTTTTGGGGCCGCATTGACGAGCTTGGACTGCGCGAAATCGAACGCACGATCGGTGATCTCGTTGAGGAAATTGACGAGTTCATCTTCATCTTCATCTATAGGCTCCGTAGGGAATGTGCTCCACTTGAATGAGTACATCGTCTGTTTCTTCTTTTCCCTTGCCTTCGAATTCGTCTGTTTCCCTTTCCCCTTGGTATCCTCGGGCGATGACTCTGGCTGCCTGTCTGTACCCGGTCGGATGCAGTCGTACATATCCGCATCCTTAAAAGCCTGCTCAATGGCACGCTGAACATCCTCAGCGCTCGGATCGAGGGCCTCGAGGTTGTGATTGTAACGTGGAGTCGACTGCTTGAAAACTTGAACGAACCCGTCATCGATGAATTGGCGTAGAATATCCCGCGCCAACTCCGTCGACACAATGTGGCCGAATACATGGTCCGCGAGATCATCCATAAGGTAACGTGCCGTCGCCAGTTCATGGTTGAGCCCTGTGTCCACGGCGGTGCGTGCGTGTGATTGGCCAGGCTGCAGATTGGAAGCTGACCGTTTCATAGGAGAAGGGTGAGCCTCTGTACGAACAGGAACGACGATGTTTTCTTTATCGCGAGAGCTGGGAAACTCCATGTTACGCTGGAGGTAGAGCACTGAGGTTAGCACAAAACAGTACGGCAGGAAACCAAACGTACAATTACGCGTATGATTCCTGCATTCAACAAGCCCATTTTATACCAAGCTAAGCGGTGTGGACGCGTGCCGGCTTGTCGGTGTACAATAGAAACTGTGGATGTCTGGTGTGGAACTTTCGGGTGTCTCGACGTCTTGTATCCGGGGTGGGCATTATACAAGCTCTGACTCAAGCTTTGAGTGAGACTAAATTTCGCTCCGCCATGGACGACGTCCTCGTCGACCGTGCCCAGCTCATCCTCGACAGGCTCAGCGTGCAAGTACAATTTCAGTCCTAAAGACGCCAATTGACCCACCCCGCAGCGTCCCTGACACTTCTCGTCTTTTGATCGCCATCGCAGGCGTACCCGCATCTGGGAAAACCGTCTTTGCCACCCGCCTCGTTCACACACTCAATTCCCTCCTTCCTGCCCACCCATCCCAATCTCGAGCAGTCCTCGTCGGGCTTGACGGCTGGCACCTCACCCGTGCCCAACTCGACGCCATGGACGACCCCAAACGCGCACACGACCGTCGTGGGATCCATTGGACGTTCGACGCACCCGCCTATGTCGATTTCGTCGCTCGTTTGCGCGACCCTGTACAGCGTGATGCGCTCATCTACGCCCCTTTCTTTGACCACTCTCTCAAAGACCCGACGCCCGATGCGGTCGTCATTGGGCCCTCCCATCGCATCGTCGTCATCGAAGGGCTGTACACCATGCTTGATATCGATCCGTGGCGTCGAGCAGCTGCGCAGATAGACGAACGATGGTGGGTCCAGATCGACCCTGCGCGGGCAAAGACGCGTCTCATCAAACGGCATGTCCAGACGGGCGTCGCCGAGGACATGGACGAGGCTGTTTGGCGCGCGGAGAATAACGACGAGGATAGTAAGTGTTCTGACTATCTGTAGTGTCGGTCGCTCATCGGGGACAGATGGAAATTTTATCTCGAGGAACTTGTTCGACGTGACGCATACCATTCAGAGTGTCGACGACCCTGCATATTCTATCTGAGGAATACCGACAAATACCAACGCTCACCATCCTCTTGGTCATGAGTATCGCCGAAGAGGGTTTCTTGTTCTCGATACAATACTATGATGACTCGATGGGGTGACCCTATCAGCACGCTGCTTGGCATGACTAACGTGTGTGCGGAGATTCGCCTTCATGCGCTGATAATGTATAAAGCAGTGTGGTTGAAGAGCCACAAGAGCCGCTCTCCCTAAACATGGCGCGCATTCTACAACAACACTACATGTGCGCATATGATCCAACTGACCCCCACTTTCGATACGGATCGGAAGTCAAGATTCGTACAGGTACAGTTAGGCAGAACGTTGCCATTCTACGAGCGGCACTACAATAAACTTTGATGGCCCATCTCCTGAAATGCCATGGGCGCAGCAGGGGTTTGAATGCGATAAACTGCGCCACCTTTACACTACCAGGTTGGTAGGTACCTTGCTAGCCTCAGCCAGCTCCGCCATCGTGAAAGACACAGCATCATTGATCCCATTTCGTGCAACTCAAACATTGGCCCTGCGGCGTTTGTGAGGCTCTACCAAGCGCCTCTGCAGCATCCATTGATCATGGTGGAAGAACCCCTGATCCCATCAGACATATCACCAGGGACAACGTCCTTGTCAACTTAAAGCTCGGTGCGTGAGTGCTACTACTAAGTACATAACATCATCTATTTACAGCCTCAGTGATGTTGGTCCCGCAGCGCTCCCAAATTATGGCATGGCACGTCAGATGTCGTTCTACTCCACCTGGTGCACAAGTAAAATGTTTGATTAAACCCGAGGCCCCTCTTACCCCGCGCGATCCTCGTCGGGCTAGACAGTGAGCATTCTACCTCGAGCTGTGCATCACGACAGTTGCTGTGTAACCGTGGATAAAAGTACGGCATAATGTACGGATTACAGTTGCTTTACCCCTCACCTGCAGCGCAGCAAGGATCCTAAATCTCCTTTTGTTCAGATGACCTGTGATAAACTTGGAATCGTCAAGCAATAGCGATACATCTGTACCTCATCGCAGATGAGTACAAGCACCGGTGCTCAGCCGTAATTTGGAAACGGCTTGGAGGTGTACGTGGTCCCTGGCAGCGGTTCCACATATATATACTCGTGCAAATCGTTTTTACAAGAGTCAACGTTGTTGGCGCACCATGGTTTTTACTCCTGACAGAAAAACAGCACCCCCTCTCGATCCCAGTCTGTATGAATTGGACGCGGAATCCTTGGCGTTCTTCAAGTCTGTGACGGGTATCCGTGATGAGGACGAACTCAAGGAACACGTCTTAGATGTCCAACGACAGGCGTATGGTGTATGTACTCGAGGCGGATTGATATTGTCTCTGACAGCACGTTTTCTGATACCGAGCTCGCTTGCCAGGTGGTGCCTTACCCATGCATACGTGGTTTTAGCTTCACCAGGTGCGGTTGTCGTGCCGGATCAGCATTTCATGGCTCACGTACTCTCAAGGGTCACGATATCCAAGGCGCCCGTTTACCACGATGTGTTGAAACTGGGTCAAGAACGCCCAGATGCTTTGTTCCTTGATATTGGGTGTGGTTGTATGTCCATCCCGTCACCTACATGCATAAAGGTGCTCAACTCGAACCTTTTCAGTTGGAAACGATGCCCGTAAAGCTGCACTGGATGGCTTCCCTGACAAACAAATCGTCGCATCGGATCTGAGACGAGGTGAGCTCGAGCTCTCGCTTGTCGCTCTCAAACTTCTAATACTCGATTCCTAACCCATGGCTAGAACTCTGGGATCTCGGACACGCCCTCTTTTGCTCCAACCCCAAATCATTCCCAGCGACATTCCTCGCCGGAGACATCGTCGACCCAGCCTTCCTCTCCCCTCTCGCAAACGAATCAAACCCTCTGTCGAAAACAAAGATCGACTTATCACGCGTCAGCACGCTCAACGATCTTCATGGCCAAGTCTCAGCCATCTGGGCTAGCTCGTTTTTCCACGTGAGTCTCACTTGCATCCCTTCCTCGCCGTTCGCATCTCTTAAAAATAAAAATAAAACTCTCTAAAGATGTTCTCGGAAATGGAACAGCAGCAAGTCGCACGTGCCCTCGCATCGCTGTTATCCCCCGAACCTGGCAGCGTCATCTTTGGTGCTCACGTGGCACTGCCCTCCAAGGGTCTTTTGACCGGCCGGATTTCGGACAGGAACGTGGACATGTTTTGTCATGACCCCGAGTCTTGGAAGGCGATGTGGGTTGGGCGATCGGCTCAGGGCGCTCCGAGTGAGTGCACCACCGCGAACACCAACGGCGCTCAGGTCGCGGATGACGCAGAATGCGGCGTTGACTCGGATGTAGGCGTGTTTGCGCCTGAGAGCGTCAAAGTGGACGCGAACTTGGTATCGACTAAATGTGAGGGTGGGGACCGCTGGTTGTGGATCATGGTGTGGAGTGTCACAAGGCTGTGATTCATGATGAGTCCGATTCGAGTGCGTGATTGGATGAGAATCACTGATAGATGGTGAACGTTTCAAGCAGAAAATGTAGTATACATATGTACATACACGTATGGTAGTAACAGCAGGAGGGTCTTTTCATCGTAAAGTTGTTGCAGGCATCCCGGTCCGATTTGGCTTTGGGTTTTTGTCCGTTTGCATTCAAGTCGAGAGTCGACAGGGGAGATCGTATAACCCGCTCTGCCTCCAATATTTTCACGACGTTTACCAGATTGACGGGCTGCCAACCAGACCAATTATTAGATCATGGCTACAGACAACTCCGATCTCCCCTGTGTTTGGTTGATATTGTATTGCCTAGCTAGACTTCTTATATACGGGACTATCTCTTCGTTCTCGTTCAATCATGAACCTCAGCTGTCTCCTTAACCAACAACCCTTCGTTGTTGCAGATTACCTAACACTTATGCCCTGTGAATAGCTCTGTCAGCTTTTTTTCCGTCGCTTGTTCCCAACGTAGTCTTTCTTGGGCATGCCATCTCGTCGTGAGTCCTCGCCTGCTTTTTGTTTGCCGTACTGCTCCTGGGTCTGGTCAGCTATTGAATGCAATTCTCACCCAAGTGGGGTTGCGGTGTTAACTCATTTTGACAAGCCCGTTTTTCATGTGGATCTTGCCATGATCAGTGTCGCAGACTTGTTGTGTGCTTTTAAGTTTGTGGTATATGACACCGTTCTCGTGCGGAGCAGCGCTTCTGTGCTGTTTATGTCACAAGAGAGTTCACTTGGTGCAACCATTTTCCACCTGATGATGCTAGGAGCTAGGCCCCATTTCCTTCACTCTTCTCGCCAGTCAATCATCGATCGTCTAGTACAGACTACTACACTGCTCAGCACGCTATCCCGACCGATTCCATTCTCTTCTCCCTCACATTCGTCGGATCAAGCGCTTTTCCGTTTCTATCTTGCGATTCAGAGGTTGGTGCGGTGTTCTGATATGACACGCTCTCTTGATTTTTAACAGAATGCCCAGACTCACTATCACATCATTCCCCCAGGACGACTCACTACTCGGTCACGGCCCCTCCTTGATTGAATGCACGATGCGTGATGCGGCAGGATTGTCTCTCGGTCTTGGTATGTGTGGAACAGGATGACGTTGTGGAGGTGCGTAAACGTGCATTCGTTCATGTCCAATCCCAGGAGTAGCTCATGTCATGGCCCGCGGGGCACTGTGAATATTTCTATAGTTTTCCCTGCCCCGGCCGCCGCAAGTAGTTTCGTTGTGCACCCGGAAGGAAGAAATACACGTGTATATGTACTCGTATGTACTCCTTTCAACCCCGGCTCGTCATATCGCGGAGATGACCGGGAGATACCAAGGTTCAAATAATACAGAGGCGTTCAATTTCAAGGTTTCAAGGGTGATACATTTTATATAGTAAACTGACATCACTTGAATCTAATTACGTGCCCTTCGGTCTAATATCCTTATCCTCCGATAGGAGTCTAGCCCACCATGCCTCAGATGCACCTGGTAAGGCTCTTCATCCTCACTTTGGATCCCAGCTCACAGGATATCTCTTACATGCTTTTCTGGACGTGTGAAATGAATATCGGCCAACGTGAGGTTATTACCGTTATGCGGAGAACGCACCCAGGGCCCGGCTGTTAACTCTCTTCATCGCTCTGCTACATTGCACCAAGTTTATGTATGTGCCATGGCCCTCATTCTGCAGAATCCCCTTGATTTCGCCTGATATGCCATGATGCGATCCTATTACTATACGGCATGGGAGAGTGCGCGCGAGGACACCGCACAACTCGTCCATGCACGATGCGGTCTGATCTGTGTGAATGTTATCATGGTCAAGTTGATATGGTGCATGATGACGCGGTGGCGGACAAGCGGGCAACCGGCTCCGAGGTAATCGTATGTTCAGTCCGCAGTGCAGCTCATGCCATGGTAGGCGGTGCGCTTCGGACCTTTGTTGCCCCCAGACTCAGACTGGCAGACTGCACGGACAGTGGGTTCGGAACGTTGACGGGTGCGCCCGGAAGAACAAGGACACCGGATATGAATCGATGATATCGGAAACGGAAACGGAAACAAGAATGAAAGGCAACCCCTTGCCACCCCAAATGAAATTGAAAGTGCGTATTGTATGTTACAAAGCGCGGGTATCTAAGCCTAATGACTGGCGTCCCAAGTTGCCGACTATCGCAATATTAGGGATACATATCAAGTCCCTACCCGTCGCATATGATGTGAATGGTGTCCCAAGTCCGGCCAATAAGATGCGTGTGTACATTGTGATGCACTCATGGCGTGCCTTTTATCGTGTGAGGGCTGATTAGTGCAGCGATGTTATAACCTGTGGATGCACCCATCGTGAGTCATTATTGTGTACACCGACGATGGTAAACTTACCACAAACAAACGGAACATTTGGAAGAGCCCTCCCCCGCGTTTATGCGACCACGAGCCTTGGCGGCTCAAAGTTCTTGACGAACTGACACTGAGGGCCGGTCTCTGGACTGTGCGGGTACCGCTTGCATTTCTCGACCGTCTTCCAGAGAGCGGCGATGATCCGCAACGCATCCTCGCCGCTCTTGGCCAATGCCGACTCGACGAGCCAGCACCCGATGACCATACCCGTCCGGCCGATCCCGCCGCGGCAATGTACCGCAGTCACCCGACCTCGGCGTTCATTGTCTCTCAGAACGTCCAAGATCGCAAACATGAACTCTTTCGACTCGGGCAAGGACCTGTCCTGGATCGGGAACTGGTGGTACTCGATCTCGGAGACGGGAATGTCGTGTGCATGAGCGAGGTCAGGGAGGTGGGTTGCGTATGGGGAGAGTTCACCGGACTCGGTGAGGTCGATAAAGGTGCGGACGCCTGCTGCGAGGATTTTGTCGAGTTTCTGGGTGGTGGATTCGAATGGGGACCAGGGGTATTCACAGGCGAGGAGTTGGGGGGTTGCCCAGTACGAGTTTGGGATGGGACGGGGAAGCGAAGAACGACGCTGAGGATGATGAGCAGGCTCGTAGTGGTTGATGGTGAAGGTGGGGATGTTCAAGGAGTGAGACATTTTTTATTGCGGGGGAGTCGAGGAGGAAGAGGACGGTATTTAAGTGATTTCGAGTCCGGGGATCAAGGAACCACGTGTTGTTGGTAGACCAAGGCTTGCAGGCAGTACTGCCACACTCGGAACTGCCCCAGTTTGCGGCACTATTCGGCTGGTGGATATTAATGAAGCTTACCGATGCGGAACCCGACCTCGCTTGGTAGCTTTGCATTTTTTTTCTTTCAGCTTGGAGCTAGACTGAACTAGACCGTAATGATCGATCACACCGTTATGGAGTGCTGCACGAGTGAAGACGAATCTCGAGGCATCAACACTGGTCGGCAGTACACCCACTTTGAAAAAGGTAGAGTTTCAATACTCCACCATGAGGCCAAGTTGGTCCTAAACTGTCCCCAGGGCTCATATAATTCCAGCTTTTGGGAATCGTTCATGTCCCACGCATTATGACTGGCGTTCTCGACGTCTCGGCCTCCGGATCCGGTGGATTGTCCAGCTGCCATTGTCTGTCCTGACATTACGCCGCCCTTTTTATCCGGCCGGCGTCTATCCGATGATCATCGCATCCTGAAAGCGTATATTTACC
The DNA here is from genome assembly GCA_018397855.1 of Boletus reticuloceps. Classification (NCBI taxonomy): domain Eukaryota; kingdom Fungi; phylum Basidiomycota; class Agaricomycetes; order Boletales; family Boletaceae; genus Boletus; species Boletus reticuloceps. Next base: position 807,952 of record JAGFBS010000023.1, read on the forward strand.
AAGCCTCGAGGCCCTTCACAGCACTTTTCTCCCCCGTACCTCCCAGCTGTTCTTCTCCGCTGTCCACCCACGATCGGAACTTGAGCCAAAAAAATCTAAATGGCGTCCTCAGAGCCACCTTATCCCCGAGCATGGTGGAAATCCGCCATCGTTTACCAGATATACCCCGCCTCCTTTTGCGACTCCAACGGCGATGGGATAGGCGATCTCAACGGCATTCACGCCAAGTTGGATTATCTCAAAGACCTTGGCGTAGACGTGGTTTGGCTCTCCCCCATTTATCGATCCCCACAGGCGGATATGGGATACGACATGTGTGTAGTTTAGTCGGCTCGCCCCTCGTTGTGCTAATCATAGTCACGTCTCGTTTTTTTATCTCGCTCCGTCTCTGTGGTTCATGCTCTTCGGATCTTATCCTTATCACTCTCACAGTGCGGACTACCGTGACATCGATCCGAGATATGGTACCCTGGCAGACTGGGACAAGTTACTCCATGGCGTCCATCAACGTGGTATGAAGCTCATGTATGTGATTCTCATCGATATCTCTCATCGAGATCTTCAAATTAAATTGGCATTCATTCCCTTGCCTGATGTCCCTTGTTTTTCCCACAGGATGGACCTTGTCGTCAACCACACGTCCGATGAGGTGCATCACTTTCTCGGTGCCAACTTTGGCACCGCCTGGGAACCGCGACGGTGAACTGACGGTCGTTTCGGATCTATACAGCACGCATGGTTTCAACAATCCAAGTCTTCCAAGGACGATCCCAAACGCGATTGGTATATATGGCGTCCCCCGAAATACGTCGACGGTGAACGTCTTCCGCCTAACAACTGGAAGTCTGTCTTTCAAGGTGAGTCTTCACTCAATCGGACGATTAACACTGACATTATCCTTCTTCTACGTCGAATTTCCTCGGACCGCTTCACCTAATAACACGCAGGTTCGGCATGGGAATTTGACCCAGGGACAGAGGAATACTATCTCCACCTCTATGTCCGCAAACAACCTGATCTGAATTGGGACAATTCAGTCGTCCGTGATGCCGTTTGGGATGTGATGCGATTCTGGATCGATAGAGGATGTGATGGATTCCGAGCAAGTGTTTCCTTCCCGTCGATGGTGCACCGCGGCTAAGAGCCGAACGATGCCCTGGGTATCTAGATGGATGTGATTAACATCATCTCCAAGACACCCGGTCTACCAGACGCACCGGTCGTAGACGACACCCAGTATTACCAACCGGCGAGCATGTATTTCGCCAACGGGTAAGTCAATTTACGCCACATCGTGCCTGCGTGGTTTTTGCCTCCTTCTCCGAGGAGAACCCGGTACTAAATAACAATAACACGACTTTTTTTACAGCCCACGCGTGCACGAGTATATTCAACAAATGTATAGACAAGTCTTGTCACGTACGTCTCCTTTTATCTCAATCTAATCACCTGATTCATCTTACGAGGCTGTGCGTGCTGTGTTTGGCCCATGCCGTTTCTTGCTCCACTTATTGCAATGTGGTCCCTGCAGAGCACGACCTGATCACGGTAGGCGAGACGCCTTTTACACACGACGCCTCTGTGCTTGCTGCGTACGTCCTTCCACGAAACAAGCAACTCAACATGGTCTTTAACTTTGAACTGATGGATTTGGATTCACCGCCCGAGTCGCCCCTCGTGAAAAAGGCGTGGCGATTGTCGGAGCTCAAGGCGGTTGTGGGACGATGGCAAACGTATAAGCGAGACGAGGGGTTTTGGAATGCGTGAGTGGTGGATTCCTCTTTTTTGTTGCGCTGCGTTGCGTTGCTGGGATCGCTTTCCTATGCCCTTTTACTCTCGGGTTGGGAGCGGGTGGAGGAGACTCGGGGTGATACTCCTAACCTGCGTGGGACCTCGATCGATGGATCTCTTGGGTCACCGTTCCGCGTGGAACGGAATTTGAGTGTTGGCAACAGTTTGACGAGCGAGGTATCTGCGAGGCAGCACAGACAAGTGCGTTTGCTCACCGTTCGTTGTTCACTATTCACTATGGGCTCCTTGCCGCTTGTCGTCCGTGCTCGTGTTCACCATAGACGAGCTTGGACGCAAGGCGTCTGCGAGATGAATTTGTTGGTTGTGCTCGTCCATATAAATGGGATAGATGGGCAATGGTTCAAAGCTTGACATGGGCAGGCCGAAGGAAGAAGCATCACCGTTTTCGTGACAGTCGAGTTTGTATCATGGCCCCATGTCCTGTCCCTGTGTGGTGTATGGTCATGATATGGGCGTGGGTCGCTGAGTGCTCAAGCGCTCACCATCGTGTATACCGTCCCTGTTCCACGTCTCCCTAACGGACTCGAACTCAACTCGTCCTCCAGGGTTTTCATTGAAAACCACGACCACGCACGGTCCGTCTCTCGTTTTGGGAATGATTCCCCAGCGTGGCGGGCCATCTCGGCCAAGATGCTGGCTGTGCTCGAGGTGACACAGACGGGGACGTTGTACGTGTATCAAGGACAGGAACTTGGGATGAAGAACTTTCCGAGGACGTGGGGGATTGAGGCGTATGAGGATGTGGCGTCCAAGAATTATTGGCAGTTGTGCGTGGTGGCGTTGGTGTCCCTCTTCTCCTACCGTGTTTCTGACGCGCTGGATGTAGGATCAAGGAACAGAGGCAAAAGGAACAAGGCAAGGAGGACGTCGACATGGAAGACGTGTTGGATGATTTTCAGCAAAAAGCCCGAGACCACGCTCGGATTCCCATGCAGGCAAGTACAACTTATTATTTCCATCGTCGTGTCGTGTGTCTGGAGCTGTGATAATGATAATAGCACTGGTACGCGTATCATGGTCTTGGGGAACGCGTTTTCTCACTGCCAACTTGGCACTGTTGCTCATATCTTGTCGCGTTTTCACGCATGATTTTCTCTTTTTTCTTTCTCCACTTTGTCGTCTTCCAACCCTTGGATTTGTTTTCCAACTTGCCAATGCACCACATCTAACGACTCGGATGCATCACAGTGGGACGCCTCCCCCAACGCTGGGTTTACGACAAGCACACCCTGGATGCGCGCCTTTGAAGACGACGCGCACGCCGGATGGAACGCCGCCGACCAATCACAAGTGCGATCGGAAGCACACGATCCAGAGAGCGTCCTCGCATTTTGGAAACGCGCCATTGCAGGTACGCAAGGCACACGAGGTCTTGGTACGTCCCCGTCTCCTTGTTTGCGTCCGATACGATACGCGGCATTCGGGCATTCGCTCACCCGGACCGTTGCTGACACAGACGTATGGCGATTTCGAGATGCGGCTCGAGGCGGATGAAAGGGTGATGGCGTACGTTCGGACGTTGGGTCGTGCACGGGCTTATGTCGTGCTCAATTTTACGGCGGACGTGGTGGAGCTACCGATCGACGAACAAGGATGGGGGTTGTTGCCCCTCGCTGCTGCCAACGGCGATGTGGAGGGTGAGGGTGATGAACTCGAGCTGGTATTATGCAACTATCCCAACGCCGAGGCCGAAGAAACAGACGCAGAAGCAGAAACAACTTTGGGCTCGGGCAAGACAATGAGAGGGTACGAAGCGAGGGTGTACCTTCAGACGACCAAGCCTCTCAGGAATTGATGGATCGTGGTATAGATTTTTTTTTTTGGATCGTTACCATACAACCCATCCCCCCAAGTATCTCTCATCTCCTCCTGAATCCGAATCTGCCAGTCCGAGGTCGTCGTATACCGTGTACGAGTATGGATTTAGATTTGATGTAATCCTCACGTGTTCAAGACTGCCCATCACGCGTTCTGGAGCCTGGCATAGCCACGCGCGCGTGTGTTTTATTCTTGATGTTGGGTTTGAGACTTTGAGTTCAATGGGCCGGGCACAGCTCCGAGGAATTGATTCCAACTCAAATTGTCTTCGCAGGTGGAATCTAGACTGGACCGCCGCCGGGCGTCGACGTCTGGGCCATCAACGGAGTCAAATAATTTTGCAGGGTTCAGTCGAGTTGATCAAGAATGAATGAAAACGAAAACGTTCGTGACGCTGAGCGATGATGCCGCGGCCAATGGTGACCAGAACAGCCCCATAGTATGTGAGCGTTTGATCCGCCCAGTGTTTGATTCATGATCAATAGCTGATGCACAGTGATGGCAAATAAGGGGGATTCGGAATACCGTACATGATCCCAGAGCGGCCTCGGTTCGATACAAACATTTGATCACATTTTTTTTTCGTTATGACAATGGAAGCGACTGGGGAACCACACAATCACAGACAACCAAAAAGAAAACAAGGAAAGAAACGTAAATCCTTGTATGATGTACTACTGTACGATACGATGAGCCTCGGGTACGTACGTACAGATAAACCAGTACAACCTCTCAGAGGTCCAAGTACGTGTCGTATTGAAATGACATGACGCACGACGCGTGTCCCAGACACACCAGTGCGAGAATATTTGGCAAGTGAAAGGTGAGAGTGAGAAACATGTCAACGGTACGGTGACACGTACACCAACGTGCAAGGCAACGAGACGCACAGCTGAGCTCGGCCAGTGGCCTGCCTGGGCCATACAAACGACGGCACGCCTCGAGGCGTTGTCTATGAGAAACCAAGAAGAAAAGAGAGGACCCGAGAGAAAGAGACGACTTGGCGACGATGACTAGTAACTCATCCGGCTGCGGTGGTGACGACGGCGAGAGAGAGCTGTGGGAGACGGAGCGGGCGTGCTCGGTTCGTCGCAGGGATCTTCGGTGGGAGTTGTCGATGGCATGGACGATGGCGCGGACATGGGCGGGGGTGTGTTCGCCGGGTTAGTCGGCGACACCGATGGGGAGGACATAGGTGGTGTTGGCATCGACGAGGGTGGAGGTGGAGGGTTGGTAGGAGGATACGTGGGCATCGAGGACATTGTCGTAGGCTCATCGCACCCTGGGTCAGAGGTGGGCATCGACGAGGGTGGAGGCGGAGGGTTAGTAGGCGGAGACGTGGGCATCGAGGACATTGTCGTAGGCTCATCGCACCCTGGGTCAGAGGTGGGCATCGACGAGGGTGGAGGCGGAGGGTTAGTAGGTGGAGACGTGGGCATCGAAGACGTTGTCGTAGGCTCATCGCACCCTGGGTCAGAGGTGGGGGTCGACGGGGGTGGAGGTGGAGGGTTAGTAGGCGGAGACGTAGGCATCGAGGACGGCATCGTCGGTCCTGGCTCGGTGGTGGGTATCGGCGTCGACGGGGATGGTGAGGGGTCAGCAGGAAGAGACGTAGGCATCGATGACTGCGTCAACGGAGGTGGGGGTGGGGGGTTAGCCGATGGAGACGTGGGCATCGAGGAGGGCGTCGACGGAGGTGGAGGTGGGGGGTTAGCAGGAGGAGAAGTAGGCATCGAGGACGGTGTCGTCGGTCCTGGCTCGTCACACCCCGGGTCTGTGGTCGGCGTCGGCGTAGACGAGGGTGGAGGTGGGGGGTTAGTAGGTGAAGATGTAGGCTTCGAGGACGGTGCCAACTCGTCACACCCTGGGTCGGTGCTCGTGCTACTGGGCGTTGGCATCGACATAGTTGTAGGCGAGGCAGTCGGGTAAGGCATAGATCCAGGTTGGGAAGACATCATGGAAGGGGTGGGCGTCGCCGGCGGTGGCATAGATCCAGGCGCAGAAGGTCCCATGCTATGACTGCCCGACGGCATAGAGCTTGCCGGGGGCGAGCCACCCGAGGTACTGTTTCCCGTCACGAGTTGTGTGGCATCAGCACAAAACGCGACCAACAAGTTAGCCTATGAGGAACATGCGTTAGGTGTGACCGATCTGGATGGATAGGCATCAACCCACGTCGTTGTCTTGACAGGCGACCTGCACAAAGTTGTCATTAGGGGCGAAAAAGGCAGCATTGGTGCAGCTGGGAGTCGAACCTTTATGTGTGGTCAAAGAGGGTACGCTTAGAGAAGGAGAAAATAATGACGTACATATCTTTCCCTTGCCATCGCAGTGTGGGGCGTCATAATATCTACAGAGGACATGAACACACAAAGGACATGTGAGCTTGATGAGGATCAAACGCACGCAAACGAGGTTTCGACGCTGTACTTGTGGCTGTCCAATCCAACACCTTGTTAGCTGCTTAGTCAGCAAACTGGTATGTGATGTGGGCTTACGGGGGAATCAAGGAAATGTCCGTGCTCGAGCCACATCCAGAGCAGGTCGGGTTGATGAGCGTCGTCTCCAAAAGGGTACAGTTTTCGCCGTTGAGGTTACAACCACCTAATCATCAAGAGAATTACGATTTCGAAAAGGGGTGGCAGGACAGTGTGGCCATACCTGTCTGAAGGTAGCTGAAAAATAATAAATCTGAGCGACATGCTTCGAATGTTCGACGTCGACTTACGCAATTCCAGAAAAGGGACCATTGCTCGTGTACGTGTCACCAGTGAGCACGTTCTTTCCATTGTACATGAGCGTAGGCTAGAAAGCAGAGTGAGATATCGCCGAGAGTGGCATAGGCGACGAATGCACCGTTCCATATCCACATCTAGTCGATTGGTTAGAAAACCGCCGAGGAAGTCAACACGAAGCGAGTACTGACTGGTTTACGAATTTGATAAGGTGGGTCTCGGCATTGGCTCGTAGGGCTAGAAGGAAAGGGACGGCCACTTGGGCCAGTAAACGAGAGGAAAGCATGAGAAGGGAGGGAAGTCAAAGGAAGGAGGGCGAGCCCAGCGCAGATGGATAATAAACGGGAAGAAGATGCAAACCTAGACAAGGCAGCTCTTTATGCGCATCGCACCAGAGCTTCCATTTCGAGGTTCGGATCTATCCTGCTCTCAATATCCGCAATGTCCCTTGCAACGGTGATTTAAACCTGCCCATTTGACTTGTGCTGCACTACATTTCCGGCGGTCACACGCGCTCGTCGCAATGTACATTACCTGATTCGCCGTACGTGAATCTGAAACTTGCAAGTCCGAGTCGGCAGTGGAGGTGGAAAAAACAAAGCTCTTTTGGATTACATCATCATTCCACCATGATCCGACTTGACAGCACCCATAGGCCGGAACCGACTCCAAGCCTATTATAATACTTTGGTCGTGTGAACGTTGTCAATCGACTTGATCTCGTCGCCATGGCGCGACTCCGTACACGTTTATTGTGATCGAGGAAGCACGAACAATGGCATGGGAATACAAGGATAAAGCCAACCTACGTGCCTATCTATTCGGATCACTTGAATGGTAAGAGCTACAATGATGATCATGAGAGGATGGAGAGAGACATCTGGTCACACTGGATGGCAATCAAATTGTACATACGACACCAGGTCAAAGGGAACAAAAAAGTCTTTGTCGGAAGACAAATATAAAGAGGTTCGGAAAACCAACGGACAAAGATCGGAAGTATACGCTCAAAAGAAAGCCGTGACATCCCCGACGTCACGGCAACCCACCATCCCCTCCCTCATCCTGCTCCGCATCGTCATCGTCATCAATATCAAGAAAGATGCGAAGGCGAGAAGGAAATGAACACGACGAAAGAACATGGCCCGCTGCCGCAGAGTCAATATCCTTGAGGGTCAACATCTCAAGCCGGCCACACGCATCCAGCGCTGAACAGATAGCCGAAAGGGGTATCGGGTCGATACGATCCAAACAGAGCGACGTCATAGCGCACAAGGGACCAAAGAGGCCGCGGATCGACGCAGCGTCTGCATAGACGCCCCGCAGCGAGAGCTCACGAAGACCAGACAGCGGGATACACGGCAGGATCTCCGTGGGTGCGCTCATCTCACGAGGTGATCAAAGAGTGCTGAGCTATCCTGGCGCTCACAAAGTTGGATTGCGAACGCGACGTCTTGAACGGCAAGGACGCGGAGTTTAGGCAAGGTGAACAGTGACAGCAGGTCGACGGCATACGTCACGTCGACGAACCCGAACTCGAGCTCCTCCAGCTTTGGTAGCTCGATTGTCGCCAGATCATCGCTTCCGCGTTCATCTTCCGAGGAGTGACATGTCTGTGGACCCCACCCAAGGATGACGAGACGCTCGAGCGCTGCGTTCGCGCGCAGGATGCGCTGGAACTCGGAGAGAGTGGGCATGACGTCTTGAGCATGGTACCTCAGCTCCAACTCTCGGAGACGAGTGAGACCAGATCGCGTCCAATCAACGTGAACGCCCGAAAGCGATACGTGACGGACATGAGACAGACTGGCGCCGCTTCGGAACCATGCAACTGGAAGAGCCAGGTGAGAGGGGCGGAATGTCTCGCCCGGTGCCACAAAGTACTCATTGCATCTGGCAAGACGAATGGTTTGGAGTAGAGGTGCCGATTCGATGGCTACGGTGCATGAGAGGAACATGAAGATGGGAGCCCAGGTGTCCGTGAGGAGTACGATGGACCGCCAGCGCTGCGCCTGTGGCACGAGGAAGCACATAATGTATTCCATGACCTTGCAACCAAAGATGTGGGATGCTTCGTCCCAGTCCCAAGATGGATCGCGAAAGTCCATGTGGATGTCGAGGGGACAATTACGAGAACGGATTATCCAAGTGCACATGCGCACGAGTTGGCTCTTGGAAACTGGCAGTGAAAGCTTGATAAAAGTCCACAAGGAAGGCTATCGAAAGAGATATCTGTCTCCATTGTCTACATACGTGGGAGAGCGCGATTGACTGAGAGATGGGGTCATGGGATGAACAGGATGCGAAACCAAGTATGTTCGCAATGAGTTCAACTGGCATAGGGCAGAGCGTAAGCCGTGTACTTTTGAGCGTGCAAACAACGCGGCACGCATCGAACAATGGGCAAAGAACATATTTCCTTGCTTTTCGGGACGGCAACGCCTTGGATGGACAACATCTGACAAAGACATACGCGGCATGTTAACAATTTTATCATCTCGATGTTGATGAGCGAAATAGCATTACCGGAGAGGTCTTGAGAGGGTCCGAGGCGTCGAACGCACCGATTATAAGACGCAAAAACACGTTCTTATATGCTCAGCGGACGCCCACAGTGCCAATCGTCGAACAATATGTTTGTCAACGCAGAGGTGGGACGTACCCTGATGCTACCCACAAATCGCCTCGAGGAACATTCAAGATCACCTCGTGTGGCACACGTGGCCGCGAAACTGGCACCGAGGCCATTGCGCCTTTATATGTTTGTGCGCATACGTGGGTCCAACTGCCAGACAAACGGTGTTGATTGGACCAGCAATCATAGTCGTCATCCCACGTTGACGCCTGGCTTGTGGAGGCAACGGAGTATAACATGAGCCGACCTGTATGTACGAGTCAAATCGAAGCTTCCACAGCCGCCCTTGTCCCTGTTTCGGATGTCGGTGGATATCATGGACGCACCATATAAAGTATCATGATACGGGAGGAAGCCCCCACAAACCCTTTGAAGGGTGAACCGAAGATGTTTCAATGGACCATGATCACTGAGGCCCTGTTCGACGAAGCGATTTGCGTGGACCTACAGCGGCTCAATGCAGAGCCGACGGGTGGTTGGCTGCCTGGCGGCGCCGCGGCCTGTTCTGCATCACGACGTCGGAATGAGTACAGCGATAATACTCCGACAAGAACTTACACAACGGCTTGCAGATATATAGTACCTGTTGTTCTCAGGCCTTTCGATGCCTGAAAGAGTGGGGTACAAGGAAGAAATTATCCACACAGACATGCACTGTTTCCTACTGGCGAACCCCGCAATAATTCTAGTGCTAGGGCTCGTAAGACAGCGACATTGGATTCGCTAAAGTCCTGGTGTGTGATCCAGAGTCTGTCCCCCTGCGAGCGAGTATTAGTGCAGCTCTACCCGGTTCCACCAGTGCCGTAGCTGCGATTAGTAGCGATAGACTTCACCATGACTGAGTTTAAAGTTGAAACGTTTCCGTTAAAACGAGGCTGTGCAAGACTACCAACTTTCAAGCGGACCACCATCTCGTTGCCATGCATTTGCCAGACGAGCGCTCCATCTATCGTCCTGAACATCATCATAGACGCAGGGGTGAGGGCCATTTTTCACCTGTACATTCCCGTAACTCATCTCGGGCTACTCTCCTGGTCGCCCATGTTTCATTGCACCATGCATGGTCATTTCTGGGCGGCGCGCTACTCAACAACAAATATGTATGCAAAACGCAACCTCGGTGCTACGAACGTGATTAGCACGAGACAGGGGAGACAGCAGGTCTCGCTCTCCTCAGCGAATCAGCGATCGACGTGAAAGAGACAAGGATGGCTACAGGCGCAGAGACCGCAGGCATTCCAGGTCTAGGTCGCGTAGTCCCCACCATGCTCACAGACACACCGAGAGCCGAAAAAAGGTCAGTCACTTTACTTGCTACGCTTTCCAGTCCGAAGCTCAGCACCGCCTACATCTACAGGAACGGGACGACGACGACCGTGACCGTCGCGGCCGTGGGGCATCCGTGGTGCCCAGTCGGAGCAGGGGTGGTAGTGTTGTACGTCTCTCGACATGGCTATGGGTGATTAGATCACTGATTGCAAAAGGTGTACGTGTGACGTGGCCGCTCTCTAGACCCCTAGAGGCCGTCGCAGTGGCAGTCCTTGCTCGTCGAGCTCGTCTGTCTCGACCGAATCTCAGCGCGCTGCGAAGCGCAGTCGCCACAGGTCGAGGTCACGTTCTCGCTCCTGTGAACGGAGCCATACCCGCCACCGCTCACGATCACGTTCGCGTAGCCGCGAAAGGGAACGGCGCAAGTCGAAATGCAAGGAAAAGGACCGTGATAGGAAAAGGCGTCACAGGGACAAGGAGAAAAAGAAGGACAAGGATGAGAAACGCAGCGTCTTGACGGGAAAAAAGGTGAGTCGTTCACGTGACTCATTCAGTCGATCGTTATGGTGAAGTCGTCTTGCCAGATTAAGTTGAAGGTCCACAAGGACTCGAGGGATCTGGAGATGGATGCCAACAGAGAGGACCTTTTGCAGTTCCTGAACTCTACGTTTGAGTAATTATGCATCGTTCGTATGTGGCACATATCACTGGTTTTCGTTCATTAAACGCCCTTGTGCCATATGGGCATTGAGAAAACTATGAATGCTTGCGACTCTTTTCATCATTGCCATAACTGACTATTGCTACTTCTCAGAGCCACGAATGAACCTAGCATGCTTGTGCTACAGTCTGTTAGCAGCTCACCGTCTCCCTGATCTGAGTCAGTCCCCCGTGGCTCAGCCGCGCTTCTCCGCAAGTACTACTGATGGACTAATCTCCGGACATCAAATGAGTAACCCCTGCATCAGATCGTTGACCAGCATCGCCGAACCATGCGCATTGGCCCAAACCTAAGGCACGATGCTCTCGTAAATCGTCATTGTCATTCTGACAGGTTCTCTGTTCCCGTCAAACTGACTCCTTGAATGTCTTCCGAAGGAATGCGTCTTGGGCTCAGCTTCAACTTCTAGTCTCTGCTGAACCAAATGGCTTGGCAGCGTGGACGTAACGGCCGGAGATGTCACCCCGCCAGCGACAATCCTACCTGCAATTTTACGAGGTTCTCTAAAGGGCTTGGAACAAGGCAGGTTCCATCATGGAATTGATTTTGACCACGGGGATATACCATTGCCAGGGAACGATCTTCAAGGCATTGGCCTGGACTGGGGTGGAACCCGCCTTATTTCCACCAGGGATATCGAGGTGTCTCAGGTCTCCATGTGGGGGCCATCGGATTCGATTATGAAGATGAAAAAAACTTGGAAAGGCGATTGCTGCAATCTCGAATTTGCCAGCCCAGAACAACGCACATCTATCGCCGCCCTCGTGGCGCTGTCCGACGGTGATGTCACAAGAATAATGCTCGCACTCGCCGCGAGGAACAGAGAACACGCAGTCTCGAGCAAAACGCATGTGTTGGCAGGTGATGTAGAACTCAACGCTGGCTCTGTATCGTGACCGACAAGTTGAAGGTGCACACGATCTCGTGATGCAATTTTAGGACCTTCCTTACCTCGCCGTCGAACACCGACCTAGACCCGAAATGCAAGAAGGAATCTTAGTTTTGTTAGCATCTGTTTGCCCGTGACTCGTGATTGCGATACGTTCCTTGTATCGTGCTATTTGGAGTTCGTTGGTGGACTTTAATCGCAATCGATCCAAATATAAGAGTCTCTCAGCACCTCGAGGCACCTCACCCATCTATCTCACCGCCATTCTCAGTTTGAAACGCGACATGTCGAAGACGGCGCCGTACGGAACATGGGACTCTCCCATCTCCCCTGACACTATCACTTCAAAAGTAGGTTGGCCCAACTTTATACAAATATTGTGTGTAAAGCTCACGATCGCAATAGACTATTACGTTTGACGATGTACTGGTTGATCCTATTACAAAGACCATATATCATCTCGAGGAACGCCCCGATGATAATGGCCGTTGTGTCATCGTGGACACCACAGCCAAGATAGACGTCCTGCCGTCCCCATACAGTGCGCGAACCTTTGTGCAAGAGTACGGGGGTGCCCCTGCGATTGTATACAACAACATCATCTACTTCTCCAACGACACAGGCGATGCGTCCAATCGTGACAATAAGATCTACGCCTTACATCTGACCGATGGATCCCTGCCCAAAGCGATCACTCCTGGTACTATTCTCATCTTCGATCTATGACATGCATGCTCAATACTCGCCGACAGATAATTACTTGCTGCGCTACGCAAACTTTGCGATTCATCCCACGCAAACCAATTTACTCGTCACGCTCCGCGAGGACCACACCAACGACCCCGACTACACAGCCCCGGAAAATGTTGTCAACACGATCTGCGTCGTGGATACAAACACGGCCACAGTCAACATCGTCGTCCAGGGTGCGGACTTTTACGCCACTCCAGTGTTCAATCCATCTGGCACCAAGATCGGGTGGCAGCAGTGGAATTTACCCGATATGCCGTGGCAAGGTGGTCTGGTCTACGTTGCAGATGTCTCCGTCGATTCTGGAAGCCTCACGGTCTATCAGATCATATCTTAGTCGCAGGTGAGGCGGGGACGAAATCGGCGACGTTCCCTAGCTGGATCACAGATACTACTCTTGCTTACATAACGGACGGGTACAACAAGTATTGGAACCCGTACATATTCGACACGGACACGCAGCAGTCGAGGGTCGTCTTGAAGACGTCGTTGGAGCAGGATTTTGCTGAACCAGCATGGTACCTCGGACTTTACCCCTACGCCATCCTAGATGGCGGAAAGTACGGTGCATTCACTGCATTCAAGGACGGTGGAAATATCCTCTATATCGTCGATCTCAGCGCACCATCTGATCCTGTTCAAATCGAGTTTGATTACACGGTCGCCCAACATGTCCGCGCAGTGACCGAGAATACCTTTGTCTTCACAGCGAGTAAAACTGCAGCTCCAGGTGGTGTTATTTTAGGCACAGTTTTGGACTCATCCGGGTCATATGCTGTTGGGTTTGACACTCTCAAGGCAAGCGCGGACGATGATCCAGACATGGACAAGTACATTTCCCCCCCTATCCCAAAGGACCTGGCGATACCAAGTGGACACCCGATTCACGTCGTCTACTACGCTCCCTACAACCCAGACTATTCCGGACCGAGCGACCCGGATGAGAAGCCACCTGTGTCCTTAACGTGCATGGTGGCCCTACCGGTCTAGAGCCTCAGGCTCTGAACTGGACCAAGATGTTCTTCACCAGCCGTGGCTTCGCTTGGTAAGCAGTGCTGTGCGATCATCCCTGTGAATATGCCGTCTGAAGACATGCTCTATGATAGGTTGGACGTCAATTATCGTGGATCGTCTGGATATGGGAGAGAGTATATGTGAGGATGTCACGCACGTTTTCTGTGTCCCCATTGTGCTGACCTCCGCCTAGCGACCTTCTCAACAGCAACTGGGGCATCTACGATATTCAAGACTGTCAACAAGCGGCCGCGGCCATGGCTACCGGCTCCTACATCGACGGAAAGCGTGTAGCGATCCGTGGGGGCTCCGCCGGCGCTTACACCACCCTCTCCTCGGTGACCTTTGCTCCTGACCCGACATTCTACAAGACTGCCTGCGGTGCATATGGATGTGTCACCGATGTCGAGACGCTCACCAAGTCCACGGAAAAGTTCGAGTCGCAGTACATTTACACGCTCTTTGGTTCCCCGCCAGACCACGGTGCCTGGGACGCTCGCAACCCAATCAAGAATGTCGCCAAGCTCAGCGTATCGTTTCTTGTATGTAACTGCGCCTTTTAATGTTCAATTGCGGGACTGGGTACTGATGGCATGGTTGTTTCGTAGATACTCCAGGGTCTGGCTGACGGGGTTGTCCCCCCTTCAATCGTCCGTAATTTCCTGTCACAAAGCGCAGAGGTGGCGCCAAGCGAGGAATTCGCGTTCTACCCTAACGAGGGTCATCACTGGCACCAGGCGTCTACGATCAAGGATGCGCTTCTGCGCGAAGTTCACTTGGTACCAAAAGAACCTGTTGTAGCAGTGTGGCCTTTTGTTTGCTGTGAGTGTATGTGATGTGCGCAATTATGTATGTACTAGTAGTGTGCAATTTGAAGACAGGAATATGATTGTGATGATTATGGCGTGTTCTGTGTTCTCGTGCACCCCCTAAGGAGTACACAGAAGGTAAGATCATTCACTTGCATAGCTGTTTCAGCAGATTGGGAGTTTCGAACAATGATTCGGGGAAGACGTAGATTCTGTGCAGGCGATGACTCGGACGAACTTCTAGGAACATGTCTTCGATTGTCACCGACAGACTGCATCTAGTAATGCTAAAGGAGGGATGCAACATATACAGCATGGTCCATATGGAACCGAACCGAGCTTCTTGCTGTGCATCTGCTGTTCAAAGTACGTTCCCCTTGAAATTTAAAACCTACGCGAGCTTCGTTCCTTGATCAGAGCTCTCTGTGGAATCATAGACACAGGATTCCGGAACAAGTTCGATCGTGACACATCATTATGTATTGGCACGCCTCTTCCAAAATTCTTCATTAGCAGTGTCCTTGTGTCGATCGTCTACAGTAGATGTTCCCAATGAACCTGTGCAAGCAAAATCTGTGCTAGGCTTCCCCGGACTCCCCTCTGTTGCTGTATCAGTATGTATATGAATATACTGACCAAAGTTGGGAATTGTGGTACAGCATGACACGCTCGTGGCTGGACAGCATCCTCAACAGCATGACCACGGTGTCTTTGGACTCTCTCTTAAAGTCGACACCCCAGTGTTCATCATGTCCGAGTCTCGTGGGTGGTTCGATAAACTAAAGTAAGACACTGTCGTCCTCCGAGGGATGTCGATCTTGCTGACGAAAGGTTCAACGATCAGTCTCACTGGCAAACATAAGCCGCACTCTCTACTCTCCTCTGCAAGCAACTCTTCCCTATCCATCGCGCCGTCGATACAGTTGAGTGACTTGGTACTCCGATTGAATCATCGGAGGTATCGCTGACATTCGAGGTCCAGATCCATGACGATGGAGTTGGAGAACAGGTTCGTTCACACCTATCCCTCACACTAATACATGGCGAGCGGACATGATGCATGCAATTCTTAGCACCCATCTTGATGCATCAGCGGCGCCACGCATCTTTGCGCTCGTTGTCGCCATCGACAAATACAAGTCCAAAGACTACACTAACCTGACCGGGTGCAAAAACGACGGGGAACGATTCATTCACTTTCTAAAAGGCGTGCTCGGTGTGCCTTCCTCCCAGATCGTGTTTCTCGCGGACGAACAGGCGACTCAGAAAGAGATATTGGATCAATTCGATCGATTCCTTATCAACAACGCGGACATCAATCGGGACGACGCAATCGTGTTTTTTTTTGCGGGTCATGGTAGCCGAATCAATACACCTACCGGATGGGCGACGGAGAGCAACAAGATCGAAATCCTCTGTACCCATGATATTTGGACAGCCGGGGATGAAGGAAGAGAGGTCTGGGGTATTTTTGATTACACGATCGATGAGTATCTGCGCAGACTTGCCTTTGAGAAGGGTGACAACATAGTATGTCTGTCCCGCTTGTTGTCATACTACGCTGTTCATCAAGGATGGCTCTTCTAGGTTGTCATGTTCGACTGCTGTCATTCAGGTGGTCTCGCACGAGGCGAAGAGACGACTAACCTGCGCGTCAGGTCTATCCCACCACCCCCTTATCCCCCGCCGGCAGACCTCGAAAGAAAGGTTTTGTCATCCATCCCGAAACCTAGCGCTCGTGCTGCGCATACTGTGATACAAGAAGGTTTGCAGTACAAGGCTATGGAATCTCACGTCCTCCTTGCTGCATGTCGTCCGGATGAATCCGCGTTAGAAGGACCCTTCTAGGAAGGACGCACCAGGCGGTCTGTTCACGTCTGCACTCATAGAATGCATGCGCCATTCTAGTCTCCATGACACTAGCTACGCCAAGCTATTCGAGATGTTGGACCTAAAAAATAAGAGACAACACCCTCAATGCGAGGGCATGAACAAGGACCGCCTTCTTTTCAGTGTTAACACGCTTCGCGACGGGAAAACCAAGTTCAAGGTCTTCCAGAAGAAAAACAAACTGTAGCGTTTCAGCGGGCAGTATCCATGGCGTCGTCGTGGGTACGGAGTTTTCCGTCGGATCTTCTACGCAGACGCTCGTCCTCAAGGCGAAGGAGGTTGGCGCGTTCGAAACCATGCTCGAGAAGGGTGACATTACCAATGCGGAAGCCACCGTCTCGCACTGGCACCACCCCACGCTGAAAGTGCACTCTTCCATTCGTCACTCAAGTTCTCACGTTGCCGTCGTCCCCGCCGATGAACCAGCAGAAGTTGCTGTACGTCAGCACGATCTTGGTAAATGGGAACTCGAACGCTTCGACCTGCTGATACGAGAGTACGCGGACCGCGTTGTCCACGTTGATGCGGAAGCCGAACGGATGAAAGACATCCTCGAAGCAATCGCAAACTTCAATTCTTACCTGTACCGTGCAGGCGGTGCTGCAGCCAGCTTTGCTGGCAAAGTCAAGATACGACTGAACCGCATCGAGGATATCGGAGGCGAATATGGCCCTCATGGTGATGACCTGTTGAACGTGCCCGTCTCGTCGCGTTCGGGCGTTGACGTCAAGGAAGCCATAATCACTGACCTTGCACCACGCTACGGTTTTACCTTGGAGAACCATTCCGATATCGACCTCTTTCCCTACGTTTTCTATTTCGACCCTTCGGACTATGGCATTCAAGTGCGTCCTTTTTCCATGCATTGACGAAAGACACGTAAACTAATCTTGCGCCTTGTTAATGTCGTTTTCCAATAGGCTTGGTATACTCCACCATCTTCCACAATGCTTGCGCCTCTCAAACGGAGGGAAGCAGTTGATCAGCCGTCGTCGTTCGCACTCGGATACGGAGCGTTCGGCACGGACCCCATCGAGTTCTACCTCCCACATGGACGCAAGACCGACTCTGGATTCCTCAAAGTATTCTTGACGACGTCGCACGTCGACTATGACCAACGTCGCCCAGCCCCCATTAGTGAGATTTCCAGTTCACGCGGTGGACCGAAATACTCGCTCAAAGGGACGTGGACCTGCGAGACGTTCGTGTTGACTTGCGAGAATCCGTGAGGCGCACCTGGAAAGGGATTGAGATGAGGGGAGAGGTGAGGTGTAGCAGACAGTCACCCGCCTGGCTGCCCAGTATACCAGAGGTCTCGGTCTCGGTATTGGTAGTTGCGAGCGAAGATATCCGTAGTACAGCAATGAGTCCAATAGGGGGAATGTATAAGCTGCCGTCTCAGAATTGAGTAGGTCGACTAGTTAGCCGACGCTAGGGGTAAGAAGAAGAAAGATGATCGTGAGAAAATCCACAAGAGCTAATTGTAAGGTACAACAAGACCAAACAAAAATCCAAAGTCCATCAATGTCACTCAAGTTTGCTGAATGGCTGCGTTTCCAAGTATCCTTCGTATGCCGCACGTGCATCACCGAGGAGGGTACCCAAGAGCTTTTTATCAGACTCTGACAGGCCTCTATCCTCGCCCTCTTCGTCTAGTTTGAGCCAAGCTAGCGACTTATCAGACACTTGTTGAGCGACCTTCTTCCTCCACATCTCCCACACGTCAGTGTCGTTCGGGAGAAAAATACGCAGTGTTTTTTGGACAGCCATGGGGGTGGGATTATCCACGCCATGGAAAACGAGGAGAGTGACAAAGACGGCCATCGCTGTCCTGGTCCCAACGAGGAATTTGCGAATCTGTGGGTCACCAAGCTTTTGAAGGAGTATGTTGGCTTGGAGTGTCTCCCTTCGCAGCGAGGAGATGTGGAAATTATACACCCAAGAAACGCAGAGCGAGATGACGAACATCAGCTGGCCAAAGAGCGTCCCTTGAGGAATGAGGAAGAGTTGGGCCAAGAACTCGAGGATAAGGAGGAGTGAGGATATGCCGATAGCGTGCCGCAAGATTGTGCTACCAAGTTCCAATCCGAATTTTCCTTTTGTGATGGCATTGACGGCAGGTTCTGCGCCTTTGACCACCACTACGATGTCCTCCCAAATCAATGGAACAAGTATCCCGTCTCCAGGCGGTGAGCCCGGAGCAGGGTTCCTGACGGACCTGAGCATAAGCTTCCCCGAGCCGATCGTCATGCTAGCGAAGCCGCTAGCGAGGATGCCGATCAAGATTACAGAAAAGCTATACCAGTCGTGGTACCAAGCGCACATGAAGCAGGTTACGAAGCTGACGATGATTGGGATGAGGGCCAGAAGGGCATTGGCTTTGGATAGGCGCGGGACATTGTGGTCGTAGTCAACGTTGTCCAAATCGATGAGTGCGACGTGCGCGGGTGTCGTTTTTCTGCCTCGAATCTCAGTTTCCTCCGCAACCTCCTTGCATCGCTCCATCGTCAGATATCCCAAATGACCCGTCTGTAATTCCGTCCCGGACAGAGCAGCGGTGTACCTTGGCCCCACTTGACCATCAAAGCTAAACAGAGTTGCTAGTGATTTGGTGGTATGAGGGAATATGCGTCCCCAGAACTGGGAATGCGCAAGACGGCCAAAGTGCCGGGCGACCTCCAGGCTGCCCGGGGAATTGTACCATCCGAGCCAACGTCTGCCCTGGCAAAGCGGAATGAGAGCAACGGCGGAGATGGCTTCTTCACCTCCAAAGATACCAGCGACTCCCCAAGCGTTGAGGGTGTACTTGGCATTCGAGAAAGGAGGGCGAACTGGGGGCATTGCAAGTGGTGGTGGTGTCGTACCAATCACCCTTGGGTCTAAGTATACTTAGAACACCGTGGCAAAACATGCTGCACCGCTCGTTCGCTTCCCACATGCCAACCATCAGCTTAGCGCCCGCCCAGACACACGTTTGAGGGTTCGTGAAATGCAGCTTACTCGTTATCTCTATGAAACTGACTGCTGACTTGGCGCCCCGTGACTGTTGGGAGAACCTAAACCTACAAAGGTAAGTGCATGCCAGCGTTCTGGTAAAGTTCTACCAGAATCAGATCCGACTCGCGGTACACGACGTTACCGACGTGGCTGTACACTCACGTAAGATCAGAAACCCATCCTGCAAAACTGATCAAGCACACAGCACCCTAGTAAGCTACGCTGTGATGCCGATCCATATATACAGCATGTGCTATGATTCGAATCCAAAAGTCAGGCAGAGAACCCGCCTGCCGTAACATAAAACAAGGACAAGACTCGGTATGCGGAACTTGTGAATCTCAAACTACTGCTACAACCACAGCATACTCAGCTCCTTCTTCACGTCGATATCCGTCCGGACAAAGAGCAGCTCCGTCGTCGACACCTTCTCCCATTCTGCATAAGGGTCGAAAGGATCCGAGCGCAGTAGCAAGCACAAGTGGTCTTGCCCCGGCCTCAAGACACCCTGCCCACTGGTGTCGAAACACCAATAATTGACAACGCCGACCGTACACTTTCCATTCCGTGTGGATTCCACGCCCTTTCTTCCTGCCCCCTCGAACAGTTTTATAGACGGCGATGGAAGATCCACAACGAGCAGTTTGAGTTGCAAACCTTGCTTGGTCATAATAAAGTTCCCGTCGCCTCGCCATGTCCGCCGGGTGAGGCCATTATTCCCACTAACCCCGCTTTGCGTCTCGGTGCCGGCTTCGCCGAGTGCCCTGTAACAACGAGGTGACTCAGGGAGCGCGGCACTATCAGCGGATGGACGCCCTGCCCATGCCATGATCTCCCATTCCCCGCATCTGTTGACGATGGTCTCCATCAGCCTATAGAACGCCCGGTGACCCTCCCCGTATGCGATCGTCAGGCTCACGTCAAAGATTCCAATGAGAGAGTACGCGATGTCTTCCACTCGTGTTGTCGTCCGGTTCGATGCCCACATCATCTTTTGGTGGACGTCGCGGGTTCCGGGACGGAAACAGCGCAGGTCACGGTGAGGGATACCAGTTGCTCGTGAAAGTGCGTCAAGCATGCGGACGTCTTGCTTATCGTTGATGCTACTAGTAAGTGGCACCCAGTCTTTGCCATAGAACTTCATCGTCCGAGGTGCTAGCAGCTCTTGCAAGGTCCATCCACGGGTGAACCAAACATCCTTCCCAAGATCCTCAATTGACGTCGCCTCGGCCAAGTATGCGATGCACGCGTGTGCGTCACGATACCACTTGAACATGGACCGGATAGCTTCTTCAAGCTCGGTGCTGCTGTCTTTGTTAATACAACACGTGTCCGACCATGCAAGACAACAATCATATTCGGCAGCTTTTTCGCAGAAATTCACGAGCTTGCTATACCCCGCAGGTCGGAACGACATCAATATGTCGCGAAAACTCGGTTCGCCTCGTTCGAGCCACCGGTGGGAGAACGTGGCGTACTTGAGCTTTCCTTTCACGAGGGCTTTAATCGCTTCCTCCCTCGTAGGTACCGAACGACCAGCGGCCTCTTCGACAACCTTGGTTATGTCGGCTTCTGTAACCGCCATCAAGTCACGGCGGTACATCTTCTTCACCTCCTGACGAGAGACGAGCCTTTTCTCTGGGACGTGTACAAGGTAAGTGGGCAACTCGTTGTTGACATAGGTGGCGTAGGCCTCCATAACGTCCGGCAGTGCGGGTAGTCCAGGCTCCTATACAGGAGGTAAGTAAAACCAAAGCACTTCAGCATGGTGTACTTGCATCTGCGGTATCCCCAGAGACGTCCCCCGCAGGGCCAGGCGGTAACCTAATCCTGATACCCCTGCCACTACTTTCAGGCTGACAAACGCTTTGTTTGGACCAACGCAAATACATCGCTAGGCTAACACTCTCACCAGTATCTGTCCGTGAGGAAATATATTGCGGACGTCTTCGATCACGTCTCGCCTGAGTTTGTGAAACTTGGCCTACATTGGACCAACGTTTCAGCGAATGTTGATGCGACCCTTGCGTGCAGGCGAAATATGGTTCGCACCTTGAGAGCATCTTGCTCTTCTTCGGTCAACGTCGACTCCATCACGGTATGAACGAGGTCTTCGAAGAAGTTGCCCATCGCTGTAAGCTTGGAAGCTTGGAAGCTAGGGATGAGTCCGTCAGAGACGGCACTGCTAGTAGTAACCCTTCTGCCAACAGCACTCACCTTCTCTCTTATATACACGAAGACGTGATTTGAATTTCACTGCAGCGTGTTCCGCATGCCTGGGTTGTGGGCAAGTGTGAACGCGAACCCTCATTGAAGTGGGGATAATACGTGGGCGCAACCCCGGATAACCCCCAATCACCCCTATGACACTAGCGTCGTAGTGTGCGTCTTCTATTCTTTCATATACGCCGGAGAGCTGGTCGTGTCCATGATGGAGAGATCCGATTGGCCAAAGTTGAATGGATTCGTCAGAACTTGGTTCAACCCAGACGCAGCCGCGTCTTGGGAACCAATCTCCAGGGGAGCGAAATACATGGGAGTGGCAGAGGTAGCCCGCGCTGCTTCGCGGATCGTCCAAGGGGTGTTATCCGGCAGTGTACAAGTTGTTCCTCCTCAGGGGGTTGCATAGTATGATCTAAGACGATAACTCCTTCCACATCTCCATTCAGTGGCTCAAGAAGATGGACATGAGTCTACATACATAGATACCGCGGTACTTGTAGCTCGTACTCAATCCGTACTGTACCTTCTCCCCTACACCCCGTCAATCGCGTCGCCATTATTATTGGCCCGTTCGTCGTCTTGAGGTGTTCGAGGGTCCACGTCCAAAACCGGCGTGGTGGCGGTGCGGTGGGGTTCCCCCCTTTGCATGAAAATTCTACCCGTTGACATCTACCTGCCCATTGAATCCACCACCGAATGGATTTACGCTCTCTCCATCCCACGTAGAGATATCGAAAGACTCACCCTTCGCCCGCTCAAGTGGCTTCGCTTTGTCACATTTACTGTTTGTGGTGCCAAGGGACACCTCTCTACCACTAAAGGTGGCAAGACGGTTGACTATCAGAATGGCTCGTTTGACAACCTTGCTGACAGATATTACTATGCCCCCGACAGTAAGCTTGTGCTTCGCTCTATCGATATCTTCTGACGATGCGTCAAGATAACGTGTACCATCTCGTTGACTATGAGGCATTCAATGATAAATGCACGACGACTGCAGCTACTCCACGATCTTCTAACTTCCTTGAAGACGTTTGCACACGCGATGACGAATGCGTTGTCACGGGGACTGAATATGATGAATGCGATGCGGCGCATATTATACCCGGGAGCAAAGGCCATGAGGTGTGTTCATCTGATCACGGCGGGCCCTGGGCGATGCTTAACTTTTCCTTAGTACATTTCTCTTGTTGTTCGTGACCGCTCCAGTTTATACGAACGATTACCATTCTCTCTTGAAGAGGACGTTGATATCAACTGCATCGAGAATGGAATACTTCTGGCCAAAAGCCTACATGCAAAGTTTGGCAAGGCTAGAATTGTATTACTCAAGGTACGCCCAGAATCGGATCTCTTCCACACTTACCTCCAATGTGCGCCGTCTTCAGACTCCTAACTTCGCGATGGTACCCGCCGATGTTCCGGGGATTGAGCAAGGTCCTATTCCAGGTCACCGGACGACGTTACAGTACATGGTGGAACCAACTACGGAACTCGATTTTGTTATGATGCGGGACGTTCGAGTTGATTGGCGTGATGAAGTACACCCCCCGCCCAGCATCCTGCTTGACTTCATGTACGGGGCTGCCGTCGTCAAGCACTGGAAGTGCGATCGTCTGCGCGACATGCTAGAGAGACGGTTTAAAGATACCTTCGAGCCAGTCCTGGCTAAAATTCCAGAACGTTCCGCCCCCAAAGACGACGAATTCGAAATTGAGCGATATGATTCAAAGGATCCCACTTGGGAACCTCCGGGGGGCAAACAGAAAGGGAGAAATAGATTCTCGTCAGATGCGTCGCCAGGTTTGCTGGAGGCCATGGATGATGTCCTCCTCCTGTCGATGTTGCTGAAGGGCACTACGCCTCAATCGATAGCTGCAGAACGGGAGAGACGACATAAGGAGGAAGAATTACGTTCTCAAGAACAAAGTCGTGACAAGGTACGACAGTGGCTGAACTTGAGTCGTCAGTCACAGGCAGCGTTGCAGTGTGCGTCTTCCATTCTTTCATATACGTCGGAGAGCTGGACCAACCCTGTATCCAATGCAGAGACCCGATTGGCCAACTTGAATGGATTCGTCAGAACTGCGGCCCTAGCTAATCGTCATTGGTCTTCTCCGTTTAATTCATTGGATCGCATGTCGTCCGCTGCTACATCCTAGATGGACAATTTATACAAGCGCACTCGGTCGGGTTGCGTCTCATTGCTATTAGTACTTAAGAATTTCAGCCGCATTCGTGAAGTGATGGATTGTGCGTGATCAACAAACACTGCGTGGTATTGAAGGGATTCGATGTCCAGACGTATCAAAGCGTTCATTCAACGATTCTGTAGTCCGTAAAGTACACTGGTCGTTTCATGGACATTGTATAACGTACATAATAGCACCGTCCTGGTGAGCCGCCATAACACCAGTAAGAAAATACACCACAAAAAGGCAACATGCCTAGGACAAGTCGTGCGATAAACTGAGCACCTGGATCCGTTCCTCGCGAGTCGCATACAATATGATAAATGGGTGTCCCTCGGCCTTCCGCTTGACCACCGCTTCGGTTATCGCGGCCTTTAGATCCGCACCGCGTTCATAAGCTGAGTTGGAGATGATCAGATAGGACGTATCTGAGACGCAAGGCTCATGCACATACCTCTGTCGAGCAAGATCTGTTTCACTTGCTTTCGTTGCTTCTTCGTGTCGACAGGCAGTAGGAGTTGAACATCACTGCCTGACGTATCTTTACCTCCGAAACTGGTTGGAATGGCGCTAGGATAGCTAATCGTTCCCGACGTGGTCGAATCGATACGCATCTGTTCAGCGATTTGCTGATGCAACCAACTCACGAGATCTTGTCGAGAAACTAGATATCTGTCTTAGTACAGGTGCAAGACATTTGGCAGTCCAAGACCCACCTTCATACTCCGTTCCTCTGAGAATGCTCTTGACTTTGAATGCCACTTGCTCGCGACGGGCTGTGCGCGGTCTCGGGTACAATGCGAATCTAAGTAGATCCTTCAGATCTTGACACGGCGCAAGCAAACCGACACCTTACAGAATTCCTTCGCGAGCGCAGAGGTCAACATGACTTTCGTTCTCCGCTTCGGCTAGCGTCGCATCGTACATGATATCGGCACTGATATTGTTTTGCCAGAGGAGCGCCGCAACCTCAAGCCTATCTTGAAGGTACCCAGGCTGATACGACATTACATACACATCGCATCTGCGTGGACTCCAGAAGCCAAAGGATTGCTGCTCCTTTATCAGGGCCTTCTCCGAGGTGCTTTGGAATGCCGCAAGAGCAACGGTGATTTTGTCAAAGGCTATTTAGTAAATGGCGAATGCGCAGATTGGGTCACTTTTCGGTTCGGCAGCAGAGTACTTGGTAATCAGCTTGTCGTATCTGCAACCAGCCTGTAAGTCGTCCGAAAGCAGGCAAAAGAGGGTGAAGTTCTCTCTAACTTTATTAGCAATCGATGTCTTCGTCGATTTCTGCAAAAATCATCCGCCGTACTCCGCAGGAGTCCTTTCTTCAGCGAAGCTGCTCGCTTCTGGGACAACGAGGATTTGGACTGATTCATGATATCCATGACCAATGGTCGTAGGTCGTCTGGAACACGGCTGAGGGCTAGCTCGACAACTAGAACAGAATTAGAGCGACGAATGGAAATCAGCAAAGCAACCCTCACTTCTGGAGTGAGAGATATGTATGTCATAACTTTGGGCAAGATTTGGGAAGCTATGAAGACAATCGCTGAGAAGCAGTGGTATGTCACGCCCAGACGTTTTACAATGTTGTTTGAACAACAAAAAATACCAAGACCACGAATGAGTTTCTGGACCGAGAACATGGGAGTGGCGAGTGTGAGGTATGTTTTCGGGAATCTGCTTCCTGGTCAGCGGCGATGCTGGGAGATGGGTAAAGACAGACTACTTGGTATGAAGGTGAAAGTGCATGCAATGGGTCTAGATGAACGACTTTAATGATGAATTCGGGCAGCCTAGCGGCAGCCTTAGGAACAATCAAAATCAATCTGATCGAGGTGTAGTCATTGACGCACCTTCCATGCCTTTGGGGGAGGGGGTTCAAAGAGAAATCTTGATCATAGATAGACTTAAGAGCAGTTATTTCGAGTTGTTGCAGTTCTTCAGTTGTTTCCATTGTTGCCGACGTCACTTGCCGTGATGATATATGCTGTCGTGTAGGCTAGCGATGAAGACAAACAGAGAAGTAACGTGCTGCTGGAGACGTTTGAGGGTGGCTCAAGTGGACATGACCGTCACTCGAGAAATCATTGTGCTATAAACAGATCTGAACATCAATTAAAAATGTGGATTCAATGACAGCTGCAAAGCACCCAGTAGGTCATCTTTTGTTTGGCCTTACTTGGCAACACCTTTGAATCCTAACATGTATAAACAACGCTTCGCTGCCCACTCCAAGCGCACCTTGAACTTCAGTTCCGCAAAAGAAATCCTAGGGGTGCGCCTCTGCTACATCTGATCAACAAAAGAAATGCGGATGCGTATTCCCATAGCACACTCACGACAACCGAGTCGAGCCACCAGTAGCTCCGAGGGGTATAAAGCCTCTCCCACTCTCACCTAAACTCCACTGCCTAACTCGCACACGACGCCAAAATGGCACTCACGTTGTTGTCTCTCCGTCCATAGACTCACTGCTCGCGTGAATCCTTTCGTGCCTCATACGCAGGCTTTTCGGGATTAGAAAACTCAGAACGAAAGCTTGGAGTTGACCTTACCAGAAGTTTCTCATACGCAGCCAAGGTCGAGTCCTTCCCATCCGGCGTCCTCAACCACACATTAGTGATTTCTATGATTGTTCCTTCGCTCATGTAGTCTGCAAGGTCAAGGTCGCCGAGGCCCTGAGGTGGGTTAAATCGGAAATAATCATCAGGACGCCCCCTGCAAGCAGTCGTTCAAACATGTTCCCGTGTAAACGACAGGATATATTACCACTTAGCACAACGCCTGGCAACTTCCAGGTGTGTGTTCTCCGTATCATTTGCTACCGCAACTAGTTGCGTCCAAATTTGTTCAACGTTTTCTTCTGCAATTGCGGCGTTCCCGAGCCTTTCTCTTCCCTTCCGATTACTGTTGCGAAGGAGTGATGTCAGCCCCGTACCGAGGCTAATTACCACAAACTCTGGCTCCTCACGGGACCAGCGGAGTGCCGCTTCTGCTAATACTTCCAATGTAGGGTTGTTGAACCCGGACGCAGCCGCATCTTGAAATGCTTGAGAACCAATCTCCAGGGGAGCGAAATACATGGGAGTGGCAGAGGTAGCTCGCGCTGCTTCGCGGATCGTCCAAGGGGTGTTATCCGGCAGTATACAAGTTGTTCCTCCTCGGGGGGTTGCATATGATCTAAGACGATAAGGCTCAGCACCGGCAGAGCCGGTTTCTGCAGAAATGGTTGTGACGAATACCTAGGCATGCTGGCTGATCAGTGTCTGCCGAACAATGGGTAATCATAGGGGTCACCAACATCTGTGGTCTGACATTTAGCATCGCGCTCGGACTTCAAGATCTTCATGGGTGTGTTGGGACCGTCGGTGTATGTCTTTACTACTTCCGCCAAAAAGGTCTCGAACGCAATAGACGAGAATTTTTCTCCTGCCGCAATCTGACTCCACATCTTACCCTCATCCATGCCAAACACTCTCGGTCCCAATTCCTTATAGACAGAGATCGCCGTGGAGCAGTCAAGGCCTAACCGGCCGAGAAGGATCGCAATGATTCCTCCTGTGGACGTTCCACAGATCAGATCGAAGACTTGGCAAGGTGGAGGGACAGGCTCCTCGTCGGGGTCGTCGACGAGCATTCGCATGAGGTGGTTGAGTATGATCAAGGAAGATAGTCCCCGAAAGCCGCCGCCATCAAGAGAGAGTATGTATTTGCGAGCTAGGAGAATGTCAGTAAATAAGTAGAGAACAAGAGTCGTCGGGTGCCTTTAACCATGTCGGTTACTGTCCGTAATTGTACAGCGATGAATCGACTGATGGTGTCGAAGGATGTTGAATCAAAGATTTGAACCGGGCTGAACAGATGTGTAGGAAAGAGGTGTATCAGACATCGACCAGCCCTATACACTGATTGTAGCACCGGTATGATAGTAGATAATCTTTTGCACTCAACTTAGACTCGGTAGATCTAAGCTTAGTTGGGACGTTGACACGGATCGCGGCTACTCCTTGCCGACGATTGGCCTCCATCTGGACAAGCCATTCCTTCCCAGCCGGGTGCGTCCGATCCCTGACTTGGAATTTTGTTGATAAGCTGGAACAGACTTACATAAAAGGAAAGTTTGAAATGAACTCTGATTGAAGCCGAGCACGACGGCTGGCCCGCTTGCGAAATTGGGAGGTTTGAACCGAGAGTCTGGAATGGAGATAGGAAGGGTTCCGAAGCTCCGGTTCGACCAAGGTCGTAGGCGTTATTGCGTTACCCGGTCACGATTTTCTCGACCGTCAATGAGTAAACCCCCAATTGCCAGTCTCGTTTTTGGTCTGTGATGTAGTGTGAGAGATTTATCTAGACCTGTTTTTTCGTACCCCTGACATGAGGTAAGAAGTATGTATAGAAAAGGATAGTAAAGTTCCTACAATTGGCTCATCACGGAGCATTTGATGATACAAGTTACGGATGTCGGAGGGCAGCCACCGCGGGCCCAAGAGAAGAGCATTATGGTGAAACAAGCCATATAGGCTAAAAAAATTCGTGGGTACACAAGTTTCATTTGATTTTGCCAAAGCCCTAGACCCTACCCATAGAAGGTCATACAAAGGGCTCAGAAACATGAGATGGCTAGATCCATGAAAGCTGTTCAATCGTAATGTTGATAAGAGGATGGGCATAGACGCACCGAGAATCAGTACACTGTCGCCCTCCCGCTTGCTCCCCAACCGTGGACTGTCGACAAATGTGAGCCAGTGACATTGAGCAATGAGTGAGTGGAGGTTTAAAACTAGACTGATGGGTGATAACCATTCACTTACACAATGCAAGAACGATCGAGGTCGATGGGAGAAGCATCATAGGAGCGCTCATTTTCCTGGAGGATGGCAGGCATTTCCTGAGTGGCGGCGACGATGGGATCCGACAAAGAGAAGACAGAGGATGGAGTGGAAGTTCAAGAACAGCGTCTCACGGTGGCCAGGCGGGCCTAGTAATGTGTACGGTACAGAGTGGTAGACTACCTCGGCTAACGGTGAGCCACTCAGCAGATGCGCCTGGCAAAAGGTATGTGTAATCAGGGAGTATGGGGTATACTACCCCATATGCGTTACTAGGAGGGACCCCGTCACGGGCCGTATCTCATTGACGAGAACTTCGAAGGACTTATTCTAGAAGACTGACACTCACTGTGTTTTGGATTTTGCGTGACGCTTGCTCCGCGTCACCCATTCCTAAAATTTCTGTGTACACTTCTTACCTCGTGTCAGGGATACGCAAACCACATCCCTTGTAAGTGAGGACAAATCTCCCACACGGTTAAATGCTCATTGATAGGGATCGTTATTTTGAGGCGAGCTGCCAGGTATGTCGCCAAGCAAAATCATATTCGAATAACGTCCGACACATTGAACCAGAACTTCGGAACTCCGTTCTCTATCCACCCTCGGTTCAAACCTTCCGGTTTCGCAAGCGGGCCAGTTTAAATCAATCTCCACTTCGAACTTTATTTTGTTTGTATACCTACCCGCTATGACTTCGAGAAGCGAAGTCGTATCTGAGACACGAGGCGATCAAATGTGAGGAAAAGGATAAGAATAGTTGACTCCCTGTGGGATATCGGGACATTGTTGCCCTTGCCCTTGTCTCCTTCCTGTGCACGGGTGTGAGCTGACACCAAGCAATGAGTGAGTGTAGGTTGCCAGATAGAACAGCCCTCAGGCTAACCATATGCCCAGGCAACGCAGGGCTGATCGTAATAGACGCGAGGAGCTCTGTACGCTGGCTCATTTTCTTGCAAGATGGACTGCACCTTCTGAGTGGCAGCGAGGAAGGGCTAATTCGACAGTGGCGTATCAAGGATGGAGTACAGATCGGAACGCCGATTTACACGGGCTCCCCTCTCGTTGCGGCGATGGCTATCTCAGGCGACAATAGATGGATTGTCAGCGGCGGGCTTCGGTCGGCCACTGTATGGGATATGGGGACTCGTCAAAGTGCCTTCTCGATCACAAATCAGCACTCGGATTGGGTAGCTGCAATTCACGTGTCCCCCGACTCGACCAGATTCGCGACAGGTTCAAATGACAGGACGGTAAATATCTGGGACATCTCGACCCCCACGCGACTCGTTGGACCACTCCTGCACGATGAGTTAGTGCTTGGGGTGAGATTCTCTCCCACCGGGGATCGCATCGCCACTGGAGACGCACGATCCACGCGGATCTATAACGCTCACAGTGGCGAGTTGCTCAGATCCTTTCAAATCTCAATCACTTCCTGGCCAAGCACTCCCATTTTATGGTCCAGTTTCCAAAGGCTCTTCGCATTATCCAAGAATACACTGACCCACATCGATGCAACCACGGGACCGATTTCCACTAGCTGGACAGTTCCCGGCACTCCCGTCGATCATTTCGGGTTCATCGCCCTAGCCAGCAACGGC
Organism: Boletus reticuloceps; assembly: GCA_018397855.1. Taxonomy (NCBI): domain Eukaryota; kingdom Fungi; phylum Basidiomycota; class Agaricomycetes; order Boletales; family Boletaceae; genus Boletus; species Boletus reticuloceps. The sequence goes on from JAGFBS010000023.1 coordinate 838,148, forward strand.
AAATTCATAGCTTCCACCGCTGGTAACTCTATTTCGTTCTGGGATACTTCCACGTCTATGGGCATTAGTCCTACGATCCAACACCCATCACAGGTATGGTCAATTGCGATATCCTCAGACTGCAAGTACCTCGCATCCAGTCATGGGGAAACAATCACCATACGCAGTCTCAGTTCTATCATCCCCGACCACTACCGGGTTGGTGACCGACTTCAGCCTGAGGTTTCTAGTGGTGGAGCTGACCTTACGGGGCAAATTCAAGCTCTCCGCGAGGACTTCCGTTCACTAAGCTCTCGCTTTGGTGCGCTTTTTTGTAATCCGACTTACGTCTAACTGAATGTCAAATTAGACGAGGCGAGGTGTAAGTGTACGACTACTCAAACGAATGACCGCCCTCAAGCGCACACAACACCACACATTCCGGATGGTAAATACTGCATCAAGAGCAACACTGACAATCTGTACCTCACGTGTCCAGGCAACGGGGCTGGCGCGGTTATCATGCAGCCATTGGACCGATCCAGTGCTTCTCAAAGGGTTCGTCATCACCCGATATCGCCGTGTCAAATGGATTAAACAACTGATCCATAGTGGACGGTTTCTCTTGTTTCCAATGGTATCTACAACATCACAGGAAGCCCTAGCGCGTCGTTGAGCGTAGGTGTTCGCAATTCATTAGTTACGGGTCGAAAGGGGACCACTTGGACCTTTGACGCTAGGGGAAAGGCATATACGTAAGCCTTCTTACCCATTATTGCCTGTATTATCCACTTACTTATCACAGCATCGGAAATGCTGTAAACGCGACGGCTATCCAGCTTGCACCAAATCGTCGAAGTGTAAGCCAGATAATATTCAACGAGCTGGGCTTGTGTATCTAATGTTTGTTCTCAATCACGAATAGGTCTCTGTTTTCCCTCGCAGTGTAGGCGTCGTTGATTATGTGGTATGTATCAGTACTGACCCGTGATATGGTTATAGAACAGCCCGAACCAGCGTTGGATCCTGGAGCCTGTTGCGGACTGAGTAAATGCAAAAGGAGGCGTGAACGGGAACAGGCTTGCCGCCTTGACGTTACTGCACAAAGTCTACCTCATTGACCGGTCTATCGTCCTGTATGATGTTCGACGTTCGACGTTATGTGTACAACAGTGGATTCAGCAGTGTGACCCATTTGGCATACAAGGTGTGCTCGATCATGAACGCGTGAACGCTGGGACCGACAAATTTACACCAACGATGAGGTTCACCGATGATGCCAGGGCTTCTGCCACATTTCACCCTCGTAGACGAGTGCCGCACTCCTTCAAGAGTTACGATGATAGAAATCGTACTGAAGTGGAAGGATGCGTCCAACACCACTCGCGATACTAAAGATGCGGGCTTTTGTTGCATGACCCCGTCTTTGTAAATACACCAGCAATCACACGACTTTCAGTCTTGGCAAATCGGCTATCTTGATTTTGACGGTAGTCCGAATCATTGAGGACATTCTTCAAGCTTCAGTTTCGAGCGCGCGGGCCTGACAAAGTAATGGTAAAATTCAACTCTCACTAGCGTACATGAACATCCACAGAGGGTTGGTGGTGACAGTAGTACTACAAACTGGCATGCTTTCTAGGCCATGCTAGTGCGGACCCAGGTTCCATGGTATGGGAGGTCAAAGCTGGTTTCATATATGTTTACCTCCTCACGATTCACATCTGACGTGGTAAACTGTCCGTCAGACCTGAATGCCTTGATCTGTCGAAATTTTGTCAACCCGCGGGCATACTGAATGGCTTCGATAGGGTCTTTGGCTGCGTTGGAGTTTTCGGTAGATTCATCCACCCAATCGTCTCCAGGAGCCCTACATTGCGGGAAGAAACGCCACTGGTCATCGAGAAGAACTCGCACAAATAGTGTTCTGTCATCGTCGGGGAAGAGGTGAATATCGCCGGTCCTCATCTCGACCTCCCTGACTCTCTCGGAAGCCTTGTCCATTTTCACAACGAAACAACTGATTGGAGGGCTATTCTTGTTCCCCTCCTCCCGGAGCAGGCATTCGCGCATGATTCTTCCCAAGCTCAGGCTGCTGGTGTCCTTGGGAGGACTCCACGGAACCAGACGACCGATATCGCAAGTATAACCCTGAACTTCTATCCATTTCGAGCGTACGCCCTATGACCAATGTCAACGACGAGCCCCTTCCAATGACACTCTCGACGCGCACCTGAACGAAATCCACGGCCCTGTCGAAACGTTCCAGGTACCCTTGAATGAAGTCGTGCACGACACCTTGGACGTTCGGCTGCTGAACGTAGTCCACGAAAGTCAAATGGTGGCGTTTGGGTTTCCTGTACGGATCAAGACGCATGTACTTTTGTTTAGGGCTGAAAAGGTGGTGAGTGCTTGAGAGGGAGGCTCAGGCAGTGAACATGAACGGAATCACTTTCTATCAATAAGGACCTGCAACCGCAAATGTTTGACCTGAGTGCTGGTGGCGACAAGTTGCGTATGACTGATCAACTTCCTCAACCTCTCGTCTTCGGAGGTGACTACTACTCCAAGATTCCTAATCATTTCTTCGATATCTTGTTGTGAAAGGGTCCGGTAGTCATGCTGCTCTCTCAAGCCCATGCCAAGACTGATAAGCGTGAGCTCAGCGTCCTGGCCCCAGATGTCTTGCGCCTCGAGGTACGCAATCATGGAAGGGTTGCTGAAGCCAGATGTATTCGCTGCCATGAAAGAACCAAACTCCCCTAGATCGAACGGAGAAAAAAGACGTGGGCATGAGGCAGTTCCAAGAGCAGCATCTCGGATGCTCCACCGACGTTCAGGAGTAGTGGCGGGGTCGGCAAGCCTCTCATATGAGCGGATCCTGTCAGCATCGGCATCAACCGCAGTGGACGTTGATACCACAGTGACGAGGGTCTGTCATGGAACACGGGTGAGCTTTGTTGTGTATAAAACCATAGATGGTTTCTACCCTGCATCTTCTGTTGTGCGCGGCGTCTGCAAGCATTGGCGCATTCGAATCGCCAACGCGCGTCTGTATGATTTCCTCCAATCGTGTGCGAAAGCGACTGGGGTCGAAGGAGTTACCGCGAGCCAGAATGTCTCCAATGGTCCGTGCTTCACCGAATATTGCTTTCTCTACATCACTATAAGCCTCGATAGCTTGCTCGCAGGACATTTGCAGTCGACCGAGGAGAATGGCAATCAAACCACCAGTGGCCGTGCCGCAGATGAGATCGAAGACATCGCAAGGGAGTGACGGTTCATCAGGGTTTTTACTGTGTTGTTTCATCAGCTCTTCGAGGACGAGGAGCTGTGTGAGACCTCTAAAGCCACAGCCATCGATCGAGAGCACATTGTGAACTGAAAAAATGGTAAGTCACGGACTCAGATAGAGTGGAGTAATGGTTCTGATCACCTGTTCTCATGGTCGACGACATTGGATGAGGCTGTTACGGGGGTAAGAGTTGTCTGGATGATCTGAGAGTCTAGAAGCAAGGCCAAGGAATTTGTGGTGCCAACGAGGCTGGCGGTCTGTCGCCGTGTCGCTTTTGTGCGACTCTATGGATCACCCCCAATGTACAATGCAGTGTTGAGCCTTACCAGATCCAGTGCCTCATGCCACTGGCAGTTCGGTCCTTCTAGAACTCATCCGCATAAAGCCAGTAGGTAAAGCTCTGCTAATAGCTTGGGTCCAAGTTTCTATTTCGTGATCTTATGATAATGATGTAGCGCCGAAAAGGAGGGATCCGATCCGTTATCAGTTCAACAATAGTACAAGTCCCTGGCCGCGCTAACATCGCTCATTACGTCTCTGTTTTCCCTGGCAAGTAAGTGTCGCCGATTAGGTTCAGGACGTCTCACTTAAAGTTGTCCCGCCCCGTCTGAAAGAATGTCTCGTAAGTTAATATGTATAAGCAACGTGCCTGAAGCTGAGGCCTGAGGGCGGAGCGGGAATAATCCTCGAGAAAAGTATGGCAACTACCTAGAGGGGCGATGCAAACCATGGAATGATATCGATTAGAACGTGAAACGTGGACAGGAATATCAGTACAGCGAATGGTACAATAAAGTGCGAGAAGGAAAACAAACCAGCAACCCATGCGCGAATGCGATATCGAAAAAGTTTTGAAGCGCGAAACCGACAACATAAGGCAGCTATACGTCACAGAATGTGCAGGACCTCTGCATGGATATCTTTTGACCTGACATGGCTTGCAGATCGAACCTGGACGATGCTCTCATGCTCCGCTGCGACCCTCCTGTACTCTCCACCTGTTTGCTGTAGAAGCAACAAGGCACTGAACGGCTGCCGGAGACGGACAATCATCCGCAACGCTAGCGTATAGTCATCCAATAGAGGGACAGAAGTACCTGATGGTGAAGCCACCCACTCTTCATCCGTCCCTGCGTCCTCGCCCACCTCCACTTCTGAGTCCACCTCCGAATCCGATGATACATCTACCCCGACCCCACCGTGAGGATGCGAACCTCGGATGTGACTGATCCAAGGGTGCACGAAGACGAGTCTGCGAGGCTCAGCTAGTGGAAGTCTGTCTGCCGTCGTGAACTCGACCATACCAAGCCTAGACACCTTGGCACAATAACAATTCCCACGTTTGTCAAAGTCCTTCACGACAAGCGTTTTGACATGGAACACGATACATGGAAGCTGAAGGCGACGGTTTGCGAAATGTGGAGGTGGTAGACGCACGACCCGGTAGTATATATTCATGGCATCGTCTTTCGATTGAGTATCCGATAACTGGATCATGTGCAATCGCATTTCATTTGCATCGAGGGCCAGCGGTGTGTGTGGTATCCGACTATAAACCGAAAGGCTTGATGGCAAACAAGAATGGTATGATGATGGACTCCCAGTCCATGCGAGGACAGTCATGTCACCCAGATGAGCGACGATACCTTCCAGAAGATGGCCCAATGCATCTTCTCCTTCACCGTACCGTGGGATGATGTCGCTCTTGAAGATACCGATGAGGGAATACGCGGCGTCTTCCTCAACGGTTGCATTGCGCGTCGAAGCTAAGCGCAGCTTCTCGCGCACTCCCAGAGAATCTGGATGAAAAGAGACTAGAGTTTCACTGGGAACACCGGTAGCTTTGGCAAGCTCTTGGAGGATGACACCGGGCTTTTTATGGTTACCAGAGTCAATACCGCGGTAGAGCCTCCAGTCTTGATCATAGAAAAGAATACAGTTTGGCACAAGTGCTTCTTGGAGAGTCCAGGCGCGCGTCATCCATAGGCTATGGAGGAGATCACCAAGGTCTGATGACATATCTCCAAGGAACACGAGTGTCGCGTCTGAAGCCTCGTACCATTTGTACATGGACCTGAGGGATCGATTTAGGATCGCATCGTCGGACTTATCGATACAACAGGTATCGCTCCAAGCCCATCGATAGCCGAGCTCGGTAACTTTTGCGCAGAAATTGCGCAACTTGTTGTTCATGGGCGTGTCGGGAAGACGGTAAACGGATTCCGAAGTCTTGACCCCCTTGAACGATGGTTCATTTTTTTTCTCTTCGTCTTTCCCATTCCCCCAAACGTGGGAGAACATGACGTATCCGAAGTACTTGTTGACCGTTTTTCGGATGCGCTCTGTGTCTATTTCCCCCATCATGGAGGACACAAGCTCCTTGAAAGTCGTATCCGCTTTGAAGAGATCTGGTAGCACATGTCTATCACAGAGACAGCCTGTTGTGACATCGATGAGGACCAGGGGGCCGTGTTTGAAGGTTTGTCGAACGATATCCTCAACGGCCTTCTGCTTTTGGGACGTCGAGACATGTTCACTGCGCAATCCTGTAACGTCCATCTCCACGTCAAGTGATTGTCATACTCAAGAGAAGGGTACTTACGACGAATCTCGATCTCCTCAGACCGATCTATCTCGGAGAGCATGGCGTCAAACGCCACAATGGCTTCGTCGTATCGGCCCATTCCGTGCAGTGCAACGTATTTACGTTCATAGGCATAGTGGGAGGAAGCGTCCGCTTGAATTGCCTGTCGGACCTCGTCGGGATCATATGGTTCAGGGAGATGAATGATACGGTACCTCATTTGCGTCTTCAAGAGCCTCCTCCCACAATCTCACTGCTGCTCGGGCCTCGCTCCGCTTGACAAGAACATCTGCGGAAATTGTGGGATTGCACGACAATGGGGGGGAAGTGGCGTCATCGTGTTTTGCAGAGCAGAGTGCTCCTGCTCCGTCGCCTATGGGTTCAAACGATGCACCACTTTTGTTTACGGGTCGTGGACGAGATGGAATGGATGGACAAGGCAGTGGAGATGCAGGGGACGGACGAGATGCCAGAGGATGCAACTAACAGTGGCCACGTTGAGAGAAAGAACAATCAGAAATGATGGTGATGACGACGAGTGAATGAACACGTACATAGAGATCGGGGATGATTTCTTCGAGACTGTAAACTGAGATTCTGTTGCCATGCCCGCATGCGAGAAACCTCTCATGGGGAGAAAGTGTGATGCAGAGGACGTCTGGGACATGTTTAATGGCCTGACCAATCTGCTCGTGCGAGTCCACGTCCCAGAGCGAGACAGAAGAACCTGCGGAGCATGCTATAAACCGCCCGTTGGTGACGATGGATGCACGAGTGCCGTTGTGGTGGGTCGACCATTCAGAGCTCGAGGACGTGAATGTATTGAGGCAAGTAATATTGTTTCCTGGTGACACGACGAAGAGTTCTTGGTCATCAGAGGACCAGGCGAACGGAGTGGTTGGGGTGTGAAGGACCCGAACTGGAACCTCGAAGAGTTTGTCTCCAGTGTAGGAGTTGTAGATGCGGATGCATGTGTCGTATGTTGCTGTGACGAGCCGGTCGCCGCTGGGGGAGAATATGAGACCTACGACGGCTCGGTCGTGCTGGAGGGGAGGAATGAGTCGAATACCAGTCGTGATGCTAAAGATGCGAGTGGTCTTGTCGCACGACCCAGAGGCAAATCGTGTCGAGTCGCTCGAGATGTCCACGGCGTAAACGAAATGTTTATGTTCGGCGACCTCGAACACTTTTCCGTGGGTTTGTGCATTCCACACGATTGCCTTACGGCCGTCGTCCCCAGAGACCAACCACCGTCCATCGGTGGAGAGGACAATGCTCTCGACGTATCCACGCGCTTTCATCGTCGGCCCAACTTGCTCAGCATCTTCAATTCTCCAACGACGAATCTCGCCCCCCTCGTCCCCGCTAAAAACATGTCCATCGACCGTAAAGGCAACTGCGGACATGTTTCTTCGAGTCGCATTTTCGATCGCTCTTGGACCTGGAGAGCCGTCAACGTGGCATCCTCAACTGGAGCAACTCGTCGTCGCCATACCATATCTCGTCGGCGCTGACATGGCTGCCGCCCTTGTGCTTCCAGTCTGTCCCAGAAACCAAAGGATTGGGGGGAGGAGGCAATTTCAGTTTCGATTCGCACTACCGGACTCATCTTTAGGATATCATTGGCACGATACACGAGGCCTGTCAGGCGTAATCTAGTCAGGAAATCAGAATCCTGCCGAGCCACATGCCGGGAGCATATCAAGAATGGCGACGGATAACAACGTTGCTGGGCTCGGAAGCCATGGTTATTGTGATAGTCGAAACCGTGCACAGGCAACAGAAATACACTCGTATGTTTTTGAAAGAACAACGATGGTGTAAGTAGACGGTGCTCAATGTCGATAATGCCTCATCGGAGCGCTACCATCTCAGCGGTGAGCACATGGCTACATATAACGTTCTTCCAACACGCCATTGTAGGCATGCGGCCGCAAGGTCATGCCCAATCCATCGAGCTGTATCTTATCGATGACAATAACTTCGAAGAATTGTTCTAGAAGACTGGCACTGCCCGTGTTCGGATTCTGCCTGACCCAGTGCTAGAAGTTTGTGTAATATCCCTTTCTGTGTACACTTCTCACCTCGTGTCAGGGATACGCAAACTGCCTCCCTTATTAGGTCAGGACAAATATCTCACACTTCGCCGGATGAATCACAAACGCGGCCGGATGATTTAAGTACTCCCTGATAAGGCAGGATGGAGGTAACGATTTAGCGCCAAGTGACGTTGGGACAAGGCATCGTCATATCCGAATAACGTCAGACACACCAACACGTTGGAACCCCTCCTCTTCCGTTCAAGACTCTTGGTTCAAACCTTCCAATTTCACCAAGGTGCCAGCCTGTCGTACAGTACTCTGTTTCAGGCAGTCTCCATTTTTATATTTGTTCTATTTGTCCTGCCCTGACACAGTATGTAGAAGAAGAAAAAAATTCGTTGAAGGTTCGAAAGTTCAACATAGACTTCTGCCGCTACCAGAATTACTTATCCGCTCTGGATTCGAGAAGTCACATTTTCGACCAACAAAATCAGGAGCAAAGAGTGGACCGAGATTGATGTTTCTGCCAAGCGGATCAAGATTGAGCACGCGAAGACACGAGATTGAACACGAGGGAACGGATAAGACCACGCGTGTTGATGACTTGCTGCAAGAAATCAGCACACTGTCCCCCTTGGCCTTGTCTCCTTCCCGTGGTCCGTGTGAGCTGACGTCGAACAATGAGTGAGTGTAGGTTGCAAGATAGTACTGACCATTGACATTCACTCAGGCAACGGGCCAATCGTAATGAACACCACGAGCGGTGTACGCTCAGTTGCTTTCTTGAAACTTCAAAACGGCTTGCACCTCCTGAGTGCTAACGATCAAGGGGTGATCCAACAGTGGCTGGTCGATAATGGAAGGGAGGTTGGGCAGGCGATGAGTATGGGCAGCCTCATCACGGCAATGGCTCTTTCACCCAATAACAAGTGGCTTGTCTGCACCGGGCTCGGGGTGGCCACTGTGTGGAACATGGAGACTCGTCAAAGAGCTTACGAGCCGATACGCGACCACACTCATTATGTGGATACAGTTCATGTGGACCCCGACTCGAAGAAATTCGCGACAGGCTCAAACGACAGGAGGGTGTTCATCTATAACATCGAGACCGGCGCACGAGTCCTTAGAGGACCACTTGAACACGACAACCGTGTTGCGGCAGTGAGATTCTCTCCCGACGGAAAACGGATCGCCGTTGGAGGCAACGCTTCCCTGCGAATATACAGCACGGACTCCACTGGTGATTTGCTCATGACCATATCCCTTCCAATTCCAACTGCCTCGTTTCCAAACACACCCGTTTTATGGTCCAGTCCTCAAAGCCTCTTCGCATTGTCTGGGAATACGCTTTTCTACCTCGATGCAGACTCGGGGCAGATTTTCTCCAGCTGGATAGTTCCCGGCGCCCCAGTCGATCATCATGGGTCCATCGCTCTAGCCAGAAACGGCAAATTCATAGCTGCAACCGCTGGTAACTCTATTTCACTCTGGGATGCTTCCACATTTGCGCGGATCACTAGTAACCCTGTCATCCAACATCCTTCACAAATATGGTCAGTCGCGGTATCCTCCGATGCTAACTACCTCGCATCCACTCGTGGGGGAGAAATCACCATACGGCGTCTCAGTTCTATTATCCCCCGCTACTACCTGGTTGATCAACAGCCCCCTGGTGGCGGGGATGACCCTGCGCGTGTTCCGGATGGTACTTATCGCATCAGGAGCAGCGTTAGCAATCTATACCTCACGGCGCCTCCAAGCGGTGCCGGCATGGTTGTCGTGAAACCATTAGATCAATCCAATGCTTCTCAAAAGGTTCGTCTTATCTCGCGTTAGCTGGGTCAAATGGGTTGAACAACTGATTCGCAGTGGTCTGTTTCTCTTGGTGTCAATGGTGCCTACAACATCACGGGAAGCACTACCGCCCCGCTGAGTGTAGGTGTTCGCAATTCATTAGTCACCGGTCGACGGGGTACCACCTGGAACTTTGACCCTAGGGGAAATGCATATGTGTAGGCCTTTTACCCGATATTGCCCATATTATGTACTTACTCGTCACAGGATCGGAAATGCTGCAAACGCTACGGCCATCCGACTTGCACCAAATCGCCAGAGTGTGAGCCAGATGATATTCAACAAGCTGGGCTTGTATAACTAACATTTGTGCTTAATCACACATAGGTCTCCGTTTTCCCTCGCGATGTAGGCGTCGTTGATTAGATTATGTGATACGTATCAGTACTGACCCGTGGGCCGTGATATGGTTACAGAACAGCCCGAACCAGCGTTGGGTCCTGGATCCGATTACGGACTGAGTAGATGCAAAAGGAGGCGTGAACGGGAACAGCCTTGCCGCCTCGACACTACTGCACAAAGTCTATCTCATTGATCGGTCTATCGTTCTGTATGATGTTCGACGTTATGTGTACAAGTTGAATACAACAGTAGATACAGTGTGACCCATTCACACAAGGTGTGCTCGATCATGAGCGCTGAGATCGACAGATTTACACCGACAGTAAGGCTCAATGTGATGCCAGGGCTTCTGCCACATTTCATCCTTGTTGACGAGTGTCACACTCCTTCAAGTTACTATGATAGAATGATCGTACTGAAGTGGAAGGATGCGTCCAACACCAACTCGCGATGTGGGCGTCTTGTCCATCTTTGTAAATACATGCGCAATCACACGACTATGAAAATTAGACGACAATAGATGATGGCACACGATTGAATGAAATCAACACGCTGTCCAGCGTGGGAAACAGTTATGTAAAGCTCCTTGTTGGAACGTCTGCCACCTGTTGACTGTGGCAGCAGCAGTCAGTTCTTCTATTTAGATTGGCATCCACTGGTCGAACGGAGACAGAGTCTATTACCACTCCACCGGACCATCATTACAGGACCTCCCGTAATATCGTTCAAAAGTCTGGCGTAAGCATCAATTTATATAATCCTCCTGGTTCGAACCGTTGAACGTTATCAATTCAATATGTAATACGTTTAGCTTTTTCGTACATCAGCGGGAATGCGCAGCTTACTTACCTGAAAGGAGGGTACTTCTCAAGTTCCCCCATTCACTGCCATTCTCACCGTGAAATTGTGCCTTGGAAGACGTGGCCCGCATTTGAACTGATTCTCGGGCTGTGGGATGCTCAGCGAAGAGTGAAGCGTTAGGGTTGATGCGTGAGGCATGATAACCGGAGGAAGGAGAAAAGACGGAGAGCGTTACATTTACGTATTAGTACTGTAGGGCATCAAGCATGCTGGATGCCACACTCCGAGTACCACGCAGCCTTGGGAAGCTGCCACTGCCCTGCTACTACCAGCGCAGGAGACATCATCTCGTATTTCAGGTCATCAGCTCAAGATTATCTGCTTAAGCCTCACCATCCCTTTCTGTATTGAGGTCAGTTTCCTTCGAATCCCTTGTTGACGACATGGACAATGACAAACGCAGTGGGGACAACAAGAGTGCGTTCTTCGCTTGACTCCTGTTGTGGGCTCAAACGATACTTTTACTAGCTTACCTCGTCCTTTCAATCGATGGTGGAGGTTTCAAAGGATTCGCATGCCTTCTCATCCTCGACCACCTCATGAAACAGCTCTCTGGGGGAAACGACGAAGATATTCCTAAACCGTGTCAAATCTTCGATCTCATCTGTGGCACCTCTACGGGAGGTTTGATCGCCATTCTTCTGGGCCGCTTCGGCTTGAGCTGTGATGAAGCGATTGAAGTTTACAGACAAGTTGCAGCGACGATGTTCGACGGTGAAACAGATTCTGGAAAGATATGGAAACAAATCATAGAAGGAGGGCAATTATCCTCTGCAAAGTTCGAGAAGGAACTGGAAGATCTCGCAGAAAAGTACACGGGGAGTAAGGACGCATTGTTTAGATCTCTCACGAATGCTCCAGATACAGTCGTCCATGATAGCACGAAGGTGAGACTTTCCTCTTTGATGCTACAAGTATGTAGTAAGTTACTGACCTCAGGATGTAACAGACTTTCGTTACTGTCGTATCGAAGATTGGGGCTGCTGGCGCCGATGCATATCGCATTCGCTCTTATCCACGGCCTTTACGCGACATCGATCCTGCTCCCTACCGTCATAAGTGGACGATATGCGAGGGTGCGCGAGCAACATGCGCAACTACACTATATATGTCCCCGCTCAAGATTCGCAGTGGCCATGCAACGTTCACATTTCAAGACGCAGGATACTCCGGGTTTAACAACCCCGCCAAGGTTGCTCTAGATGAAGCTGAAAAAATATTCGGTGTGGACGCAACCATTGCCCTTGTTAGCTTGGGCACTGGCCTACGCAGCTTAGTTGATGGTGAAGCCGAGGATGAACACATCAACAGTTTTACGCAGCAGATTCTCGCGAGCATAGAGGAGCTTGGGAGAAACGTTCAAGATGCACCTCAGGTTGCAAAACGAGTGGTTAAACAACTCCTCGAGGTTGCAAACGACACGGAGATCTCGCACTCGCACATGAGTGAACGGTTCAAGAGACAGTATGGCTACTTCAAACCTGACGCCTTGCGCTTTACTCACTATCGGTCGCTTTTTGCAGGGGCCAGCAAGGAAACTACTCCCGCTTCAACCCTACTCGAGGATTGGGTGACATTGATCTGACAGACTACACACGAGAGGACGCGATCGTGGAGACAACCTATGCTTGGTTGAGGTCTGATGGACAATCTACTGTATCTTCAGCCCTCCGAAACATGATGGTGACAGAAGTCTCTTTCGCAGTGGCATCTGTGCTAACTCCCCACTGACCACAGGGCCGCTGGAACCACCAAGGAAATAGTCCGCAGAAGACGGGGGACACTACCAGTGATGACTTCCATAACGAAGTGTCGGTGAGTTCTTACTTTTGACATAGGAAAAGTTACCGATTTTGGTCTTCACCCTCCCTTATTGAGATTTCCCAACGCGTCATTCGTGTCACCCAAGACAGTGAAGAGTTGGCTGGTCGTGATGGCGTCGAGGAACCCACAGTGACTCAGGCCAACAACCCACCACTAGCTCATAGCACTCGCACGGCAGAGCATACCAGCAATGGCCTCCATAACCAAGCGTCGGTGAGTCATGACGTTTGACGTAGAGATGTCGATTTTGGTCCTCACTCAGCCTCACTCAGCCTCCTCCCCAAAGCATTACTGGTGGCGCCAAGGAGAGTGGAGACTCAGGGACTAATCAAGGCAAAGGCCAGACCCGTGCGAGGGGACGCTGGTCAGCTTTCATGCGACGCTTGAATTGCCTTGGCCACTGACGTCGAGTTGGAACGAGTTCGATAGTTTTTGTGATGAAACCCCCTCGTTGTACTCATCGGTTATTCGTGTCTCAACAGTTAGATTCTTTCCCCGAATTTTACTTAATCTTCGTCTCGTACTGTCCTTATCGCTCGGACATACTCCAGATCAACATAGTAGGCCGGGCGTACATGACAATGATCGTGTAGTACACTGCCTACATTTCAGAGTGACCTACAATGGCCAACTTGCGAAGTCCCGTGGCGAGGGATTTCTGGTTGAACAAATCTAAGAGCCGACGCCATCGACAACGTTCCCAGTGGTCTGCTGAGGGATATTACTATACCTGCCGCTCCATACCACAAGTAAGGACTCACTGGCACATGCTCATCGGGGTGACTACTGGCATGACCCGCACTTTGTGAAGGATCTACTTGCGCGCCAGGGTTAATGCTGAAGCGTACAGATAGGTATAGGAGACCGTTCTCACCCGTATCTGGCCTTCTCTTGAGGCACATTAGGTTAGAAAAAGTTCGCCTAAGGGAGTTTGGCTCTGCTTGCTGCGTTCGCTAAGTCATCTCCTGTACCTGTGTTAAAGTCCAAAACCAACCTGGTGTTTGCGAGCTTCCATCACCTGTACGGGACGATCGTTTTGCCGCAGGAAAAATTTCCTTAGGGGATTGACATGCGTATCCTTGTGAACCGGAGGGGAAACTTCATCAGTTGTAGACGGGGGTCGTTCGGCGGGCTGAGCATCAGACTTGTTATGGTGGAGGGCCGGGGGTACTATCATGAGCAAGAAACCCGAGAAAAAAGTGATGGCAGGATGGATTACCTGTTGCTCGGGACTCGAGATATCGCCTTGTACCGCTGAGGCTCGTTGGCCCTGATCATAGTTACATAGGATGGACGAATGTTTGTTAGAATAACATCGTACAAACCTCCGAGACATTAGGTGATTCCGGGGCATTGATCGAATCAGAACCTTTTTCCAGGTGCTGTTGTTCATTGGTTCGTGGTTCGGGACCGGAGGTGCCACCGAGATTTGACGGCCCTGTGCATATCGTAGTAAGTATGGACGCACGGTTGTAGTTCTAATGTGCAAACCTCCAACGGACCGGATGACTTGTCTGGGTCAGTTTTCGCTTTCGAGCGCTGTGGTTTGCGCCGAGTCCGATTTTGAGTTGATCGTTCATATATCCCATCAATGCATTATTACTGTTATCCTACGCACGGAATTGAAGGATGTACCTTGAGCGCGCGAAAAGCTCCTGTAGTCTCCTCGTATCCTTCTGGCGTTCGCAACCAGGCGTTGGTCAAAGCCGTGATCCTCGGAACCTGAGTAACATCGGAAGCACAGATATCACCCAATCCCCCCGTTGGGTCAAAGCGAAAATAGTTGTGCGCGAGATTCCTGTGTGATACGACAGATGAGTCTGAGGGATATATTTGGTGCGAAATGTAGGGCGTACATATCTCTGAAACATTCCTTTGCTCTGCGATGGGCCAGTTCCGTGTCCCGCGCAACGCCTAGAAGTTGCTTTGAGAATGTACTCGACGAAAGTACCCCCCTCGGAGGTTGAGAGCCGGTGATTCCGAGAGGTTTGCCGTCTTGATCTGACAGTTCTTCATCTGAGTCGGACGAAAGAAGAGAGACCAGGCCTGTCCCAAGACTGATCATCAAGGGTTCGCATTTTTTTGACCATCGAAGCTCGACTTCTGATATCGCTGCCCAGACAGGATTAGCTGAGCCAGAAAGAGCAGCATCCTGGAAGGACTGTGATTCAATATCAACAGGCTTGACGTAACCAGGAAGTGCTGTTGCCGCACGAATGACTTCGCAGATGGTCCAATCTCGACCGACTACGCTCTCCACGCCACGTGGAGGTTTCGTATATGAGCGCACGCGATACGGCTCGACTCCGGCTGCACCGGCCGTGGATTGAACAACCGTGACAAAGGTCTGGATACTAACAGTAACTTTCTTTCAAGGGGAGTTCGATAAATATGACCGACTCACATCAGCGCTTGAGTGGTCAACCTTGTCTAGACGCGATTTGGAAATCTTCATAGGCGCATCTTTATCCCCCGTGTACTTCTCGACAATCGTAGCAAGCTTTTCTTCAAATGCACCTGGGAAAATCCCTTCGTTGCCAGCAGTCCCGTCCTTTGTCTTCCCGTCGACTTCCTCGAAGAATGCAGTAACGAGCTCCCTGTACACGGACATTGCCGTTAGGCAATCCAACCCCAGTCGACCCAAAAGGACGGCAATAAGACCACCAGTAGAAGTGCCACATATCAAGTCAAAGACCTGACAAGGTGGTGGTATGTTATCCGTAGTATTTGTCATGAGTTGTCTCATTAGGTGGTGGAGTACAATGAGACACGTGTAGCCGCGAAAACCACCACCATCAATGGAGAGGACATATTTATGTTCTAACAGACATTAGATGTGGTGCCATACCAATGAAGGGAACGTTACTACCTTTCACTGTGGCGGTCATGGAATTTCTGCCTTGAACGAAAAAGTCTAGCAAAGTAACTTGGGGTGTGTTAAGGTGGCAGAAGGCTAGGGGAATGCGCCGAGTCACTTGCGGCCGGGAATGTGTCGATGTTCAAGTTGTGGACCTGGTTTACGTCGTGAACGTCTGTAGGACCAGAGTGGTAGTGATGATGGATACTACAACTTAAAGTATGCGACAGTACAAAGTCCAATAAATCCCGTATGCAATCATTGTAAATGGTGCTCCAAAAATTGAGTTTGATACGGTATGGAGTCGAGTCGAGGTCGTTGAAGTTGGGAGCAACTTATGGAGCTGAAGTTCAACTTGGCTCTTGTCATGCCAGTGCTTGACCTCCAAGAACGCCTCAGCCTGTATGCCCGCTCCTGGCAATTCTCCGAATCCTTTACCTAAACTTCTGCATTTGCCTGGCAACTGACGGGCATTGGTCTCGTTCAGTCTCTCGTGATTGAAGCTTGCACACGATGCTGGGACGCCGGGGACAACCATATCGTCATCTCTCCCCATCTGGCTGAGGTTGGGCACGCCCAAAGATTTTCTTCTACGATAAATATAAACCGTACGAATCACGAACTTCTCGCCACACGAGGTGGTGTACGAAGGTAGATGCTATCCGACGAGCGATTCGGAGCGAACATCTCTTTCAGGCGTTCAAGGTGAGGTTTCGCGTTGTCCAAAACTGAATTTGGAACGGATGCTGACGCGACATGTGGACAGTTCCTTGATGGCCATCCGTAGATTGCAGAGCGAATACGAACGTGTGGCCCAAAACCGTTACGTGCCTTTGACGAGGCGCACCGACACAAGACAGCTGTATGATCGGACCGCAGGTACACGTCGCCAAGGTGCGTCCTTTCCAGTTCCCAACCCTCTTCCTGCTCGAGCATGCGTCCGACTCTCTCCTCCTCCATGAACCAATTGTAGATGGAAACGGCACTGAAACTCAAATTTACACAATACCAAGACTTGAAACTGATGCTCCTTGATACGGGCGATGCAGAACTCGTCGAGGTGCGTCCATGTCTCTTGGCGTTTATTAGACGGGTCATCTCAAGGAGAATCGTTGGAATTGGCGCGGACGGAACAGGGAACAACGAATTGGGCAAGGCACTCATGCGCTTGCTCCGTGCATTTTGCATTCCTTCGCATATCGCGGTTTGTCCGTGCAGATATAGTGCTCACGGATTATTCCTCTAACAGGCGACGAGGCAAACGGGGCTAGCCCGATGTTGACACTGGCTCCACCTTCGAAATCGAAATCGCATCATCGATCCCAGGGACGGGCGGCGACGAACAAGCGTCAAGCACCGCGTATGCGCGTGTCAGGCAGTGACGGTTCTATGGATGGGGTGTGTGGGGTAGACCGTCCTGCACCTCGCACGGACTCTTTGGTCAGTTTCAACCTCACCTTCCTATGTCTCTGTCTCACTCAGTTTTGTCGTGCCAAACCAATGTATCAACGCTCCAAACACACATGCGCAGACCGTGCCGGGACGATGTGCAAGGCGAGCTGGATTCCGGTCTTGGTCATAAGTACCGACATTCCAAGTAGTATTGTCGGACGAAACCGAGGGCCAGAGGACAAGGTTCATATTGTTCGCGTACATGCGCCGACAAAGCGCCAAACGTATCTGCAGGTCATGTCAAGTCAAAGGATATCATATCCGTTCAGAGGTCCTAGCCATTCTGTGATCCATAGACTGGTTCGTTTCGTCGGTACTCGCTTCCACATTTCTTTGATCTCGGTTTCGCGCTGGGTTGCTGATTTGTTTTATTTTTCTTCATCATACTTCAATGTATGCCGTTCGCAGTACTGATAACAACGAATCCACCACTGTACACATGGACGTCCAACTATCATACACAAAGATACATCACACAATGAGAGAGAGCATGTATTGGCAACACCACCACTTTCTTCGAGTCTGTTCGTTCCTCTTTTGCTTAGATTGCATGATTCTACATGACTCAATTGGTAACAGGTTCCAGAATCCAACGCTGATTTATGCTGTTCTGTCCTCACCAACTCAGGTCAGTACCGCACTCATTACGTGATCAAATCGACAACACATACGTTGCGAGGGTAAACTGAAACCTATGTGGTGAACAACCTTAGACACGCGAGCTGGATGCCTTGAGTAGGAACAAGCTTACACTTTGACGGTTCGGTGCAAGCTGAATAGCCGTGGCATTGACGGCATTCCCGATCCTGCCTTGAGGTGTAAGTGAGTCATACAGAAAAATCAGGTGTGAGAACTGACACATATGACTTTCCCCTAGGTTCTCCCCTGGGCTCAAAGGTCCAAGTGGTAGCCCTAGGACCCGTAACTACTCCATTGCGGATCCCAATGGTCAACAGCACATTCGAGTTGCCCCTGATGATGTAGCCTCCATCGGTACCAAGAGAAATATTCCACTACAAATCGATTTGTTCAATGCGCAGTGGACTCGGAAATGATGACAAACCTTTTGGGCATCGCTAGGCTGATCCAATCCTTGTACAACAACCGCGCCGGGTGCATCTTGTGGGCACGCGAGGCATGTGTTGCCAGCGTTGCTCCTGATGCGGTAAATACCATTTGGAATCCGTAACGGAGCAGTTTCCGTTTTCAGGGCGTCAAAAGCAGATTGAAGATCGGATTTGTCGCGCTGGAGACGAGAGATTGTCTCGTTTGCGCTGGAAATATCCCTTTTCTGAGTGTCGACAGTGGACTGCAGACTGGTTTTGTCGCGCTGAAGACGAGAGATTGACTCGTTTGCGTTGGAAATCTCCCTTTTTTGAGTGTCGACAGCGGACTGCAGACTGGTTTTGTCGCGCTGAAGACGAGAGATTGACTCGTTTGCATTGGAAATCTCCCTTTTTTGAGTGTCGACAGCGGACTGCAGACTGGTTTTGTCGCGCTGAAGACGAGAGATTGTCTCGTTTGCGCTGGAAATCTCCCTTTTCTGAGTGTCGACGGTAGATTGTAGACCGGATTTGTCGCGCTGAAGACGAGTGACTTCTCCGTTCTACCAGAGAACAAACACGTGCGTTAGAGTCTGAGAAACAACTGCAGTAACAGGAGTGGACAACCACTCACTTTCTAAACGAAATGCGACAAGAATGATAAGACATTATGGAGGTGCGGAGGTCATTGAAAGATCACTCACAGCCTACCGAGATGAAACAAGTATAAACGGTTTGTGAGAAGACGGTATATACAGGCACACGGTACTCACTTGCTGGATGGGATGCAACAAACAAAATAGAAGCTATGAGAGGTTTTTTGAAAGCACGGGATTGGCAACGACATACAAGCTATATGACAAGCGTCGAGGATACAGTTTGTGAGGCGTTTGTGATAAGGTGGAATGGGTGATGATTCACCGTCTAGATAGGAAGTGAAATGCGCAACAATACTATACGTGAGAACGTTGTGAAAACACGGGGAAATTAATCGCTCACTTCCTACATGGGGTGTCACAAGCATGGTACAGTGTGTGAGACATCTCTGGAAATACGATTCGATGATCACTCACGAGCTAGACGGACACGACCAGCATGATAAGTCTGAGGGAGAACCAAAGTACACAGTCTGTGATGACTCACGACCTGAATGGGATACCGAAGGATACAGTCAATGAAATAACTATAAAACAAGAAAGTCAAAAATCACTCACTGCCTAGACAAGGTCAGACAAGCACGATATCCTCCATGAGAAACCTAGGAAAGTAGGAATTGCACGATGACTCACTTCCTAGATAGCATGTCACAGGGAAATACAATCTATGAGATAGCAGTGAACATCCTGCATCAACGACCACTTACAATCTACATGGAATGGTGCGATGAGGACAATACAGTTTGTGAACCGATTGTGCACGAAAGTCGATGGTCACTCACGAACTACACGAGACAAAGGGGATACAATGTGTAAGATTGCTGTAAAAAACGGAGTCCATGATCACTCACAAACTAGGTAGGCGATAACACGATATTTTTGTGAGAGGGATGCGAAGAACGGGTCGATGATCACTTACTTTCTGTATGAGATACGATATCATGATATGCTCGTGAGGCGCCTGTGAAAGTTGGTAATCACTCACGAACTAGATGGGATGCGACAAGTACAATGTGTTCGTGAGATGGCTGTGAAAGTATGGATCGGACAACCACTCACATACTAGACAGGATGCGACACCACGATACGGTCATGAGACGACCGTGGAAGCATGCGTTCGGTGATCACTCACAATCTAGCGGGGTGACAAGCGCGATATGGTCATGAATTGGTTATGAAGGCATCCTCTCGGAGATCACTCACTTCCTAGATTGGGTGTAATACGCGACTATGAAAGCATGCATCCGACGGTCACTCACTGTCTAGATAGAGTGCAACACATGGTATGATCGTGGGATGGCTTTGAAGGAATGAGCTTAACGTTTACTCACAGGCTATGCGGGGGGCGATAAGTAAGTGCAACACGATCGTGAGATTGTAAAAGCATAACTCTGGCATCACTCACCCCCTAGACAGGATATGACAAGCACGACACCCTCGTGAGGAGCTATAAAAGTTTGAATTCAACGATCACTTACGTTCTGTAAGATGGGGTGTGACAGGCACAACACACTGGTGGGACAGCTGTGAAGATATGGGCTCGACAGTCACTCACTCTCTGAATGTGATGTAACATGCGCGATACAGTGAAACAGCTGCGAAAGAATGAACTTAACGACCACCCACTCTCTAGGTGACATGCAACGAGCACGAAACTATCGTGAGACGGCTGCGAAAGCATGGATTCGATGGTCACTCACGATCTATGTAGACGATTCACGATATTGATGTACGGTTAGGACGGCTGCGGAAGCATGCTTTCTACAACCACTCACTTCCTAAATTGGGTGCGAGCAAGTATGATATCTCGTGAGACAGCTGTGAATGCATTATGCACGCAGTCAATGATCACTTACATACTGAATGAGATGCAACAAGTAAGGTACAGTTGTGAGGTGGGAGTGAACGCATGTGTCTGATGATCACTCACGAGCTAGATTAGATGCGACAAGCACAATAAGGTCGTCAGACGGCTGTGTAAGCATGGATTCGATGATCACTCACTTCCTATATGGAATGTAACAAGTAGCATACTTTTGTGAGACAGCTCTGAACAAATGGATTCAATGATCACTCACTTCCTAGATGGGATGCGACAAGCACGACACGATCCTGAGACATGTGAAGCATGGATTCCAGGATGACTCACATGCTATATGGGATGCGGTGTGCCCGTCAGACAGCCGTGAAACATGGTTTCGAAGATCATTCACCTCCTAGGTGGGATGTCACATGCATGATGGACTTGTCAGAAGGACGTGAAAGGGTGGATTAAACGGTCACTCACGAGCTAGATGGGACGTCACAAGCAGGAGACGGTCATAAGATGGCCGTGAAAGCATGTATCAGACGGTCACACACTTTCTAGATTGGATAAGACATTACGGTACAGTATGGATTCGACGATCACTCACTTCCTAGATAGGATACAAAATGCACGATACTGTCGTAAGATAGCTGTGACAACATAGATTTGACGCTTACTCACATACTATAAGAGATACGACAAGAACGGTACGGTCGTCAGACGGTGGTAAAAGCATGGATTCCATGGACACTGACTTCCTAGATGGGATACGACAAGCACGATACTGTCGTTAAATAGCTGCAACAGCATGAATTCGATGACCCACTCACAATCTTCATGGGAGGGAATACGACAAGGACGATAAGCTGGTAAGATGATTGTGAAAGTATTGGATTTGACGATCACTCACTCCCTATAGGATCGGATGCGACAAGAAACACACGGGCATTAGGAGGCGTGGGAGCATGGATTGGAGGATCCACGTACAAAAAGCTTCACGGGATGTAACAAGCACGAGACGCTCGTGGGACTGTTGTGAAAGTCTTTATTCGGTGACCACTCACCGCCTAGATAAGACGCGACAAGTATGCACGGTCGTGAGACGGCGCGAAAAAGTATGCACTCTATGATCACTCACCAACTAGACGGGAGGAAACAATCACGATACAGTCATGCGAGGGCTATGAATGCATGAATTTGACAAATTTTCACTTACATCCTGGATTAGGATTAGATATGACAGATACGACACAGCCGTCAGACAGTTGCGAAAGGACGGATTTGACGATCACTCACCATCTAGATGGAGTGCAACAAGCATGAGACGGCTGTTAGCGGCTGTGATGGTATGCATTCAACAGTCACTCACGACCTAGATGTGTGCAAGCAAGAGACAGTCATGAGATGGCTGTGAAAGCATAATTTGACGACTACCCACCCCCTATATGAGATGTAAAAAGCACGATACAACTGCGAGAGGCCCTCGAAATATTGGATTCGATGGTAACCCACCGGCTAAATGGGACGTAACAATCATGATACAGTCGTAAGATGGCTGTGAAAGCATGGATTTGATGATTACTCACGTTCTAGGTGGGATGCAACAAGCACGATGCGTTGGTGAGCCGACTGTCACTGAAAGCACGGGTTACGTGATCTCTTACATCCTATATGGGATGTGACAAGCGGAATATGCTTGTGAGACAACTATGAAGCCAGATTCGAAGACCATTCACCTCCTAACATGTGCACCACCAGTAATAAGATTGTGAGACGGCTGTGAGTCCACAGTCGATGATCACTTACAAACTGCATGAAATCCAACAAGCGTAATGCAGCTGTAAGATTGCCGTGAAAGCATGCCTTCAATGATCACTCACGGCCTGGATGGGGTGCGACAAACACGATCAGGGTGTGGGATGGCTGTGAGAGCAAGGATCTGACCCTCACTCACTTTCTAGGGGAATGTGATAAGTACGATGCGCTGGTGAGACATTGACAACATTGATTACACGGTCACTCACGACCTAGATGGAATATGACGAACACAAGCTGCTCGTGAGACAGCTGTGGTAATATGGACAAGACCATCACTCACATTCTGGATTATATGCAAAAAGAGCGATATGGTCATCAGACAGCTGTGAGCGTATGGTTCAACGAAAACTCACTCTCTAGATCAACGATTACGATTCGGTCATGAGCAGCTGTGAAACCATGCATTCAAGTTTGATGACTACTTACTCTCTAGATGGGATGCGACAAACACGAGACGGTCGTCAAATGACTCTCAAAGCATAGATCGAAGATCACTAACACGCTAGATAAATATAACAAGCACGATTTATCGTCAGATCACTGTGAAAGAACGGGGTCGAGAACCACTCACGATCTAGATGGTATGCGACCGACATGATATGGTCTGTTAATATTACGTGAAACCACCCAGTTAATGATCACTCGCATACTAGTTGGGATGCGACAAACACGATAGACATCAGGTTGCTGTAATAGTACGGGATCGACGATCACTCACATACTATACAACAATGAAATCGCCTGTAATCACGTCTGTGGCACCAGAAATCAATGATGACTCACTCTCTAGAGATATGGAATAAGAATAAGCACAAGGCGTTCCACGAAGAGCATGATCACTTACTTGCTGGATATGTAACCAGTATGATGGTGATTTGTGAGACAGCGGTCAGTTCACACAGTCAATGATTACTTACTCCCTATATAACATGCGAGAAGCAACATGTGATAGTTGTGAATGCAAGAGGTCGATGATCACTCACTTCCTAGGCGAGCGGGACACCGCCTGAGTTGTCGGTGATAGAATGTAGTTGATCACTCACGACCTACATGAGATGCAATAGACAAGATATGCTCGTAAGACGGCCATGAGAACATGTGTTTGACAAGTGCCTACTTCCTAGATGTCATGCGCAACAAGCATGATAGTCTGTGAATCATGGTTGGTGGCACAGGCTACTAGAACAACTCACGAACTACATAGAATGGGAGAAGTATGGTGCGGTCCGTGGGATGTATGAGGGTATGGTTTCGACGATCACTCACATTCTAGAAACGATGTAACAAGTACGATGTAGCCCATCCCAGAGAGTTGTATAAAGAAAGTTTACTCACGTACTACAGACGGACCCGGCGTGCAGACCTTTGTCAGAAAGTTGAAACAAAGTCCAGCATTTACATACTCTGGTTGACATCCTTCCGGCTAGTCGGTTGCAAAAAGCGAGAGGGAATGTCGTGGAGATGGAACAAGAATGATACCATTTGGTTATCGATCATCGATCAGGGTTTTAGTAGTGTAGGGCAGACCTATGATGTGAGTCACGTGACGTGACTTAGATGCAAAGTTCAGAAAAAAGTTCCACAGTAGGCTACGCCGCCGTGATGCGATCCATAGACATGATTCAAATCCAAAAATCAGACAGAGAAACCGCCTGCCGTAACATGAAACAAAACTTGTGTATCTCAAACTACTGAGTCCTACAACCCGGGCCACAGCATCATCTCAGCTCCTTCTTCACTTCATCGGATATCCGTCGTCGGCACCTTTTCCCATTCTGCATAAGGGTCAAAAGAATCCGAGTGTAGTAACAAGCACAAGTGGTCTTGCCCCGGCCTCAAGACACCCTACCTACTGGTGTCGAAACACCAACGCCGACCGTACACTTTCCATATTCCACGCCCTCTCTTCCTGCCCCCTCGAACAGTTGTATAGACGGAAGATCCACAACGAGCAGTTTGAGTTGCAAACCTTGCTTGGTCATGATAAAGTTCCCGTCGCCTCGCCATGTCCGCTGGGTGAGGCCATTGTTCCCACTAACCCCGCTTTGCGTCTCGGTGCCGGCTTCGCCGAGTGCCCTGTAACAACGAGGTGACTCAGGGAGCGCGGCACTATCAGCGGATGGACGCCCTGCCCATGCCATGATCTCCCATTCCTCGCATCTGTTGATGATGGTTATAGAACGTCCGGTGACCCTCCCCGTATGCGATCGTCAGGCTCACGTCAAAGATTCCAATGAGAGAGTACGCGATGTCTTCCACTCGTGTTATCGTCCAGTTCGATGCCCACATCATCTTTTGGTGGACGTCGCAGGTTCCGGGACGGAAACAGCGCAGGTCACGGTGAGGGATACCAGTTGCTCGTGAAAGTGCGTCAAGCATGCGCACGTCTTGCTTATCGTTGATGCTACTAGTAAGTGGCACCCAATCTTTGCCATAGAACTTCATCATCCGAGGTGCTAGCAGCTCTTGCAAGGTCCATCCACGGGTGAACCAAACATCCTTCCCAAGATCCTCAATTGACGTCGCCTCGGCCAAGTATGCGATGCACGCATGTGCGTCACGATACCACTTGAACATGGACCGGATAGCTTCTTCAAGCTCGGTGCTGCTGTCTTTGTTAATACAACACGTGTCCGACCATGCAAGACAACAGTCATATTCAGCAGCTTTTTCGCAGAAATTCACGAGCTTGCTATACCCCGCAGGTCGGAACGACATCAATATGTCGCGAAAACTCGGTTCGCCTCGTTCGAGCCACCGATGGGAGAACGTGGCGTACTTGAGCTTTCCTTTCACGAGGGCTTTAATCGCTTCCTCCCTCGTAGGTACCGAACGACCAGCGGCCTCTTCGACAACCTTGGTTATGTCGGCTTCTGTAACCGCCATCAAGTCACGGCGGTACATCTTCTTCACCTCCTGACGAGAGACGAGCCTTTTCTCTGGGACATGTACAAGGTAAGTGGGCAATTCGTTGTTAACATAGGTGGCGTAGGCCTCCATAACGTCCGGCAGTGCGGGTAGTCCAGGCTCCTATACAGGAGGTAAGTAAAACCAAAGCACATCAACATGGTGTACTTGCGTCTGCGGTATCCCCAGAGACGTCCCCCGCAGGGCCAGGCGGTAACCTAATCCTGATACCCCTGCCACTACTTTCAGGCTGACAAACGCTTTGTTCAGACCAACGCAAATACATCGCTAGGCTAACACTCTCACCAGTATCTGTCCGTGAGGAAAAATATTGCGGACGTCTTCGATCACGTCTCGCCTGAGTTTGTGAAACTTGGCCTACATTGGACCAACGTTTCAGCGAATGTTTGATGCGACCCTTGCGTGCAGGCGAAATATGGTTCGCACCTTGAGAGCATCTTGCTCTTCTTCGGTCAACGTCGACTCCATCACGGTATGAACGAGGTCTTCGAAGAAGTTGCCCATCGCTGTAAGCTTGGAAGCTTGGAAGCTAGTGATGAGTCCGTCAGAGACGGCACTGCTAGTAGTAACCCTGCTGCCAACAGCACTCACCTGCTCCTTTATATACACGAAGACGTGATTTGAGTTTCACTGCAGCGTGTTCCGCACGCCTGGGTTGTGGGCAAGTGTGTACGCGAACCCTCATTGCAGTGGGGATAATACGTGGGCGCAACCCCGGATAACCCCCAATCACCCCTATGACACTAGCGTCGTAGTGTGCGTCTTCTATTCTTTCATATACGCCGGAGACCTGGTCGTGTCCATGATGGAGAGATCCGATTGGCCAAAGTTGAATGGATTCGTCAGAACTTGGTTCAACCCAGACGCAGCCGCATCTTGAAATGCTTGAGAACCAATCTCCAGCCTGGGAGCGAAATACATGGGAGTGGCAGAGGTGGCCCGCGCGGATCGTCCAAGGGGTGTTATCCGGCAGTATACAAGTTGTTCCTCCTCAGGGGGTTGCATATGATCTAAGACGATAACTCCTTCCACATCTCCATTCAGTGGCTCAAGAAGATGGACATGAGTCTACATACATAGATACCGCGGTACTTGTAGCTCGTACTCAATCCGTACTGTACCTTCTCCCCTACACCCCGTCAATCGCGTCGCCATTATTATAATATGGCCCGTTCGTCGTCTTGAGGTGTTCGAGGGTCCACGTCCCAAACCGGCGTGGTGGCGGTGCGGTGGGGTTCCCCCCTTTGCATGAAAATTCTACCCGTTGACATCTACCTGCCCATTGAATCCACCACCGAATGGATTTACGCTCTCTCCACCCCACGTAGAGATATCGAAAGACTCACCCTTCGCCCGCTCAAGTGGCTTCGCTTTGTCACATTTACTGTTTGTGGTGCCAAGGGACACCTCTCTACCACTAAAGGTGGCAAGACGGTTGACTATCAGAATGGCTCGTTCGACAACCTTGCTGACAGATATTACTATGCCCCCGACAGTAAGCTTGTGCTTCGCTCTATCGACACCTTCTGACGATGCGTCAAGATAACGTGTACCATCTCGTTGACTATGAGGCATTTAATGATAAATGCACGACGACTGCAGCTACTCCACGATCTTCTAACTTCCTTGAAAAAGTTTGCACACGCGATGACGAATGCGTTATCACGGGGACTGAATATGACGAATGCGATGCGGCGCATATTATTCCCAGGAGCAAAGGCCACGAGGTATGTTCATCTGATCACGGCGGGCCCTGGGCGATGCTTGACTTTTCCTTAGTACATTTCTCTTGTTGTTCGTGACCGCTCCAGTTTATACGAACGATTACCATTCTCTCTTGAAGAGGACGTTGATATCAACTGCATCGAGAATGGAATACTTCTGGCCAAAAGCCTACATGCAAAGTTTGGCAAGGCTAGAATTGTATTACTCAAGGTACGCCCAGAATCGGATCTCTTCCACACTTACCTCCAATGTGCGCCGTCTTCAGACTCCTAACTTCGCGATGGTACCCGCCGATGTTCCGGGGATTGAGCAAGGTCCTATTCCAGGTCACCGGACGACGTTACAGTACATGGTGGAACCAACTACGGAACTCGATTTTGTTATGATGCGGGACGTTCGAGTTGATTGGCGTGATGAAGTACACCCCCCGCCCAGCATCCTGCTTGACTTCATGTACGGGGCTGCCGTCGTCAAGCACTGGAAGTGCGATCGTCTGCGCGACATGCTAGAGAGACGGTTTAAAGATACCTTCGAGCCAGTCCTGGCTAAAATTCCAGAACGTTCCGCCCCCAAAGACGACGAATTCGAAATTGAGCGATATGATTCAAAGGATCCCACTTGGGAACCTCCGGGGGGCAAACAGAAAGGGAGAAATAGATTCTCGTCAGATGCGTCGCCAGGTTTGCTGGAGGCCATGGATGATGTCCTCCTCCTGTCGATGTTGCTGAAGGGCACTACGCCTCAATCGATAGCTGCAGAACGGGAGAGACGACATAAGGAGGAAGAATTACGTTCTCAAGAACAAAGTCGTGACAAGGTACGACAGTGGCTGAACTTGAGTCGTCAGTCACAGGCAGCGTTGCAGTGTGCGTCTTCCATTCTTTCATATACGTCGGAGAGCTAGACCAACCCTGTATCCAATGCAGAGACCCGATTGGCCAACTTGAATGGATTCGTCAGAACTGCCTTAGCTAATCGTCATTGGTCTTCTCCGTTTAATTCATTGGATCGCATGTCGTCCGCTGCTACATCCTAGATGGACAATTTATACAAGCGCACTCGGTCGGGTTGCGTCTCATTGCTATTAGTACTTAAGAATTTCAGCCGCATTCGTGAAGTGATGGATTGTGCGTGATCAACAAACACTGCGTGGTATTGAAGGGATTCGATGTCCAGACGTATCAAAGCGTTCATTCAACGATTCTGTAGTCCGTAAAGTACACTGGTCGTTTCATGGACATTGTATAACGTACATAATAGCAACGTCCTGGTGAGCCGCCATAACACCAGTAAGAAAATACACCACAAAAAGGCAACATGCCTAGGACAAGTCGTGCGATAAACTGAGCACCTGGATCCGTTCCTCGCGAGTCGCATACAATATGATAAATGGGTGTCCCTCGGCCTTCCGCTTGACCACCGCTTCGCGCAGTTGAATCGCGTACGCCGTTTGCAGTGCCGGCATGGATGCCACGATAGTCTTCCACACGTCTTCGTCGTAAAGCCAGTTCGAGTTTCTCACCAGCATGTCGAATACCGCGCTCGGTACATCGACCGCGAGCATCGGCACACCGTTGGTTATCGCGGCCTTTAGATCCGCACCGCGTTCATAAGCTGAGTTGGAGATGATCAGATAGGACGTATCTGAGACGCAAGGCTTATGCACATACCTCTGTCGAGCAAGATCTGTTTCACTTGCTTTCGTTGCTTCTTCGTGTCGACAGGCAGTAGGAGTTGAACATCACTGCCTGACGTATCTTTACCTCCGAAACTGGTTGGAATGGCGCTAGGATAGCTAATCGTTCCCGACGTGGTCGAATCGATACGCATCTGTTCAGCGATTTGCTGATGCAACCAACTCACGAGATCTTGTCGAGAAACTAGATATCTGTCTTAGTACAGGTGCAAGACATTTGGCAGTCCAAGACCCACCTTCATACTCCGTTCCTCTGAGAATGCTCTTGACTTTGAATGCCACTTGCTCGCGACGAGCTGTGCGCGGTCTCGGGTACAATGCGAATCTAAGTAGATTCTTCAGCTCTCGACAGCACGCAAGCAAACCGACACCTTACAGAATTCCTTCACGAGCGCAGAGGTCAACATGACTTTCGTTCTCCGCTTCGGCTAACGTCGCGTCGTACATGATATCGGCACTGATATTGTTTTGCCACAGGAGCGCCGCAACCTCAAGCCTATCTTGAAGGTACCCAGGCTGATACGACATTACATACACATCGCATCTGCGAGGACTCCAGAAGCCAAAGGATTGCTGTTCCTTTATCAGGGCCTTCACCGAGGTGCTTTGGAATGCCGCAAGAGCAACGGTGATCTTATCAAAGGCTATTTGAATGGCGAATGCGCAGATTGGGTCACTTTTCGGTTTGGCAGCAGAGTACTTGGTAATCAACTTGTCATATCTGCAACCAGCCTGTAAGTCGTCCGAAATTAGGTAAAAGGATGGGTTCACGGACCGACCAGCAGCTGCAAGGACGTCCTGACGCCTCGTACGCCGTATGACCTCCAGGCGAATTCCATCATTAAAATGCTCATGGTGTGCGGCCCACATCAGAGGACGGAAATATATAGTACCACTGAAGCCGGCAGATGCGGCGAGTTGAATACTCTGCTTGATTTCTTCTACGGCCGGTCGCATGATCGTGAGTAAAGAGGGTGAAGTTCTCTCTAACTTTATTAGCAATCCATCGATGTCTTCGTCGATTTCTGCGAAAAT
This sequence comes from Boletus reticuloceps, assembly GCA_018397855.1. Classification (NCBI taxonomy): domain Eukaryota; kingdom Fungi; phylum Basidiomycota; class Agaricomycetes; order Boletales; family Boletaceae; genus Boletus; species Boletus reticuloceps. Next base: position 867,946 of record JAGFBS010000023.1, read on the forward strand.
CTCCAATTCATCCGCCGTGCTCCGCAGGAGTCCTTTCTTCAGCAAAGCTGCTCGCTTCTGGGACAACGAGGATTTAGACTGATTCATGATATCCATGACCGATGGTCGTAGGTCGTCTGGGACACGGCTGAGGGCTAGCTCGACAACTAGAACAGAATTAGAGCGACGAATGGAAATCAGCGAACCAACCCTCACTTCTGGAGTGAGAGATATGTATATCATAACTTTGGGCAAGATTTGGGAAGCTACGAAGACAATCGCTGAGAAGCAGTATAAGCTCCGCTCCAGCTGCAACCATGCCATTCTTCATGTCCGGGGTGATTATATCGAGAATTGCAGCTTTCACTACCTTGGGATGTCCAGGAACGGCGCTGTGCAATCGACGAGTCAACATGGTAAATTTGCCAGAGACATGAAATCGAACTACTTGGGACGATAAGTGTTCATGATATGAAAACGTTTGATCCGTTTCACGCCATTCCTCGCAGCCAGCTTCGCAAAAGGTATCAATGCTTGGTTAGGCAGGAAGACGACATCACCGTGTCTGTCAATGAACGTTGCCCACGATTCGTTCTCTTCCGGATTCGCCAAAGGGGCCAATAGAGGGGGCTCCATATCAACCGCTCCGTGAAGACGGAAAATGCCTCTTAGTTTGTCTTCGACGATAGTATTCAAGTTAGCATGATCGGGAATATCGGCCTCGAGATCATAAAGGAGATTCCTTGTCTGACTGGCCTGGCTAGCAGGTCGTTTGAAAAGCACTGAGAGCAGAGTCTGATAATGTGTCGATTCAGGCGCAGCTGCGGAGAAAAGGAGTTTCAGAGGAATAAAAATTAAGTCAGTCATAGAGCTCACATATCATCCTTAAAGCTTCTTTGAAGTATTCATCTTCTACCCTAGGCGGCAACAACGAACTTTGCGAGAGCTCCAGGGCGCTTGGCCGCTTTGCAGGATCATGACGAAGAAGCCACGAGATAACTGACCAACGTGAGACAAGTGCCATCATACCTCGAAAGCCACTTACTTTCTTTCTGTCTCGTACGATGCGCTTCCCAATCACGGGGTAAGTAAACTCCGGGTTTCCGTAGGTCTTCAATGACGGCAATGCGTTCTGCTCCAGTAGAGAATGGGTAGTTCATCTCAAAGAACACTATCTGGTGCACTTTAGTGACTAAGGAGTGTGATAACACTGGATTATAAACTTACTCCCAGACTGTACATATCGGCCTTGTTATGGTTCCTGGGCCCCTTCCTCCGCGACAAAACCTCGGGAGCGATGTACAGTTTCGTTCCTACCTCTGGATAGGGGTCAGCAGGTAGAGGTTGTGGACGTCAACAAAGTCGTGCTTGCCTAGGGTGAGTTCCGAGTCCGAATGGGTCATCTGCGGAGATAAGTCTGAGGGATCGACAGCCGCAAGGCTCGATGTAGCTAGACCGAAGTCTCCAACTTTCATGGAAAGTGGGTATATGTGTCAATATCCATATATTCACACATTTGATCAATCACCTTTGCAGTCACCATTTCCGTCTATACGCTATGTGAGCAGCTAGAATATCCAGCCATTCGAAGCACTTGCCGATGAAGATATTTGTCAATTTAACATCTCTGTGCAGCTGAATGGGGGATGCGATCAATAGAGAACACAACATATAGAACAAAGCGACTGACTATTCCCATGCTGCCCATGTGCACCAGCGCCTCCAGGATTTGATTGAATAGACGCCAGGCTTCCTCCTCCGATAAACCCTCGGCCACCCTCTGGAAAAATAGAGATCAACCGACATGTCCATGTAACGGTCGTATTGTACTCACTTCCTTCAAAGTCTGGCGTTCAACAAACTCCTATGCGGATACGGTATGATTCAGAGGTTAACATCTGAAAGCCAAGGTACGCACCATCTGGATGTACAGTATCCTTGGCAAAACTGGTGGTGGTTTCACATCCTCGTCGTCTGTATACTCCGATGTAAACAGGTGCGCGAACCCATCATCGCTGTCATCATCGTCCTCATCTTTCTCGTCTTTCACATCAGACCTAGTGAAGTGGATGCTCGGGAATGACGATCTGCTCCCAGAACCTCCATAATCGTCCAACTCGCTCAAATCGATGCTGAATGGGTCCGATTTCTCGCGCCGTTCAAAGGAGTGAGGGACGGAAGTCATATTGTCTTCTGTACCCGAGTTGGAAGCAGTGTCCGAGCTAGAGGACGGGCCAGAGGTGACAACTTCGACTGTCTCGACCCATGTTGTATAATAGCGCACAACAAAGCGGTGAGAAAGCCTGCTTAATGCATTTACCTCGCGGAAGATTTTAGTGTCACTCTGATCGGTGCGGAGGCGAATCTTCTTCACTGTAAATGTCGATGAGCATATGACGAAGCACGGTTTCAGATGATGTCACGAACCCGCGTATATTCGGGAGTCAATCCTATTGCGTGCTTTCACGACCGATCCAAACGCGCCTCTCCCCTACGGATCATTAACTTGAATGCACACTACCCAAGAGTTCAGGTTCGTACCAGTAACTCCAGTTCTTCCCAATCTTCTTTCCATCTACTTGCTTGCCTTGTACTGGGAGGAACACGAAAGTAGTCTTTTTCTGGTGAAGTCCCATAATGGTTCCCGTTTCCAATCGGTGTACCAGGACCCGTTACTAAAATCGATGGCGTATTGGTACGTGTCGGGAGTGTAAGAGATATCGATGCGAGATCTGCAAGAAGGCTCAAACAGGAGACCTGGGATTTTCTGCTAGAAGAGAGCATGTTCAACCCAGTAACCTGTAGAGTAGGCGATACGGATGCTGCGGACAGTTCATTGCTGAATCGGCTAACGAAATACACATACCAGCTTGAAGAGCTTCACGCGGGTCACTGAATTTATACATTACGCCTTGTCCGTGAAGCATCTGCAGGAATACCACTCCGATGCTATGGATATCACGGCCCCTCGTGTATGACAATGGAGAGTCAAGGACTTCTTTTGACAACCTAAGGTAAAATGTCTCAGCAAACCTATGATAAACAGTCAACTAAGTCGCACCAAGGGTCCGGAATTGGGTACTCGTCGTTGACGAGCGGTGAACCCGAAGAAAAAGGGTTCGACTTGTGTAGGTCTTTCAATCGGGCATGATAACCCACTTTCCCCACCTTAACAAGCTTGGTGTGACTTTTGTTCTCGCGAGTCGCAAGGAAGATACATGTAGTATCAAGGCCTATTAAAGACGGTCGTTCCGGGTTGAAAACGGTCGTTTGACAAGGGACATACCTCGATGGACAAGATCGCTGGAGTGTACAGCATTCAATGCAGACAGTATCTGAGCGAGGTAATCCTATGCGTGAAATGCTGGTAAGTCTATCATATACAGCAGAAGTACAGCACATCTTACAGCAGCCCTGTCTTCCCGAAGACTGTCACAATCCTCTAAGACATCTTGCAATGTGAGGGCAGGACGTTGTTCAGATAGAATTGCCAACCGAGGAGGACCGATGTGAGGAAACAAAAGTTTGACAGCAAGAACGCTTAGCAAGTTCGGGTGGTGCACTTTCATAAGACGTTGTATCTCGGCCTCGAGCTGTGCAAGCTTCCTCTTGCCTGGAAATAAATTGGTCACGAATGCAAGGGGGTAGTGTGTAGACGGTTACCTTGGGAACTGACATAGTAATCGGAGCTGAACTCAATCGTGTGGACTTCGAGGGGAAGCGTGGCATGGACGTCATCGCACAAAGGATCGGCGAGGTATGTCACGCCCAGACGTTCTACAATGTTGTTTGAACAACAAAAAATAGATCAAAAGAATAACAAACCTTTGCGAGGATGAAACATCTTCACGGCATTAAAGCGTATGTCCCTAAACTCTACTTCGATGGGGAATGACTCCGTTAACGTGTCACCGATGGACGGTACTTCGGTGGCGTCGGATTGGGCTCTTCGCCGAGCTGCTTTGTATTGCATTTCTTTCGCAATTAGATGTTTTTGCGCATCAGCTTGAAGTTGTTCCTGAAGTTGCTCAGCAACCCTAGCAGCAAGCTCAGACTGACGCTCGGCCTCGGCCTCTTCTCTTTCCCGTCGTTCCTAGTGCAACATGTTTAGAAATATTGGGATCAGTGATGTTGTAACATGAGCCTACGCGCTCTTCTTGATTTGCACGTTTTGTCATCTCCGTGGCAAGCGAACCAGACGCCTCACTTGGTGGCTGGACCCGGTCAGCTATCCATTCTTGAGCCGTTGTAATGATCTGAGCATAGACTCCGTATGTTCATCTCCAACAGATCGGCGCATATCAGAGCAACGCACCTGAAACACCATCTCCGACCCTCGCAACTTCTGAGCTTCTGCATGGATAACCTTGGATAACGCCACTTCAACATCGTTACTAAGACCACGAATGGGTTTCTGGACCGAGAACACGGGAGTAGCGAGTGTGGGGTATGTTTTCGGAAATCTGCTTCCTGGTCAGCGGCGATGCTGGGAGATGGGTAAAGACAGACTACTTGGTATGAAGGTGAAAGTAAACCTTGGGTGCATGCAATGGGTCTGGATGAACGACTTTAATGATGAATTCGGGCAGCCTAGCGGCAGCCTTAGGAACAATCAAAACCAGTCTGATTGAGATGTAGTCATTGACGCACCTTCCATGCCTTTGGGGGAGGGGGTTCAAAGAAATCTTGATCATAGATAGATTTAAGAGCTGTTATTTCGAGTTGTTGCAATTCTTCAGTTGTTTCCATTGTTGCCGCGATGATATATGCTGTCGTGTACGCTGGCGATAAAGACAAACAGAGAAGTAACGCGCTGCTTGAGGCGTATGAGGGTCCACTCGGACCTCAGTGGCTCAAGCGGACATGACCGTCACTTTGTGATCGTTGTGATATAAACAGATCTCAACATCAAAAATGCCGATGATTCAGGATCACGTCATGCGCGACCTAATTCAAACACCGCTCGGCAAAACGAGCCGTACACGTACACTGTAACATATCCGATACCTTCTCAGATTTCCCAAGTCGGTTTGCGGTAAATTTGTGAGGGTACAACCTGTTGAGAATCGAATCTTGGTATTTCTCATTCTGATCTTCTATTCCTGCCGACAAGTGTTGCAATGCACGGTCAATGAAATGGACGTTGTGCTTTGACAGCCGTGATACGAGGCCGTCTGGTACTGTTCAGCATGGCTTCAAGTGCACCAGATTTCTCTCGCTCACCTACACGACGAGCTTATGTATAGTGGAGTTTTGTTGCACAGAACATCTGTAGTCACAGTACTGCAACTATAATTTCGACCATCTCTCTTCATCAGCACTGGAACGTGCCTTCCAGGTCATCGCTCAAAACCTCAGTTTATTCCAGGATCGCATCCAAGCCGCCATCATAATGTTGAACTTACGGTGGTCGTCGAGCTAGACTTTACCAAAGTCCCCATTCAAGTAGACATTGGTTTTATTCACTCGGTGGTAGCGTTGAAGACGTGCGGATGTGATGTCCTTGTGGGATCATATAATCGAACTTGCGCAAAAGCCGACAAAGAAAATCCTTGTGCACGCATTCTTGCCAGCAGGGATGTCTGAAAAGGGGAAACTCCAGTGCCTGCCTCTCAAGTGGATTCTCGGAGACTACACTCAGGCGATGGACGAGGAATCAATGTCTGACTTTGACGAAGCATTCGAGCTGCTGCTGTACTCACGTGCTGAACAGTCATTTGGAGTTGTAGATGCTGCATTCGCAAACGAGGCATTAATCCTGATGGAACCGATTGACTAGTATTATGACGCTGCAGATTAGGATGTCATCTTGAACTTCGAGCTTGTGTCCGCCAGCGAGCATGCATGAGGCTGGGTCAACAATCCTTTTCAACACGTGTTCAAAGGCTGTAAGACTCAGAACGATCGGTTCCTTCACTCAGGAAACAGGCACTTGATGATAGCACTCACAGTCGCACTCAAGTTCAGCCACTGTTGTACCTTGTCACGACTTTGTTCTTGAGAACGTAATTATTCCTCCTTGTGCCGTCTCTCCCGTTCTGCAGCTATCGATTGAGGCGTAGTGCCCTTCAGCAATATCGACAGGAGGAGGACATCATCCATGGCTTCCAGCAAACCTGCCGACGCATCTGACGAGAATAATTTTCTCCCTTTCTGTTTGCCCCCTGGAGGTTCACAAGTGAGATCCTTTGGATCATCTGGCTCAGCTTCGGATTCGTCGTCTTCGGGGGCGGAACGCTCTGGAATTTTGAATTTTAGCCAGCATTGTCTCGAAGGTATCTTTAAACCGTCTCTCTAGCATGTCGCGCAGACGATCGCACTTCCAGTGCTTGACGACGGCAGCCCCGTACATGAAGTCAAGCAGGATGCTGGGCGGGGGGCGTACCTCATCACGCCAATCAGCTCGAACGTCCCGTTGTAGAACAGGAGCGCGGTCCGTAGTTGAAACCATGTGCTGTAACGTCGTCCGGTGACCTGGAATAGAACCTTGCTCAACCCGTGGAACATCGGCGGGTACCATCGCGAAGTTAGGAGTCTGAAAACGGCACACGTTGGAGGTAAGGGTGGAGGAATGTATCCGATTCTGAGCGTACCTTGAGGAATACAATTTTAGCTTTGCCAAACCTCCTGTGTAGGTCTGCGCGCAGAAGTATTCCATTCTCGATGCAGTTGATATCAACATCTTCTTCAGAGAATGGCAGTCGTTCGTATAAACTGGAGCGGTCACGAACAACAAAAGAAATGTACTAAGGAAAATTCAAGCATCGCCCAGGGCCCGCCGTGATCAGATGAACATACCTCGTGGCCTTTGCTCCTGGGGATAATATGCACCGCATCGCATTCATCACATTCAGTCCCCGTGATAACGTATTCGTCATCACGTGTGCAAACGTTTTCAAGGAAGTTAGAAGATCACGGAGTAGCTGCAGTCGTTGTGCATTTATCATTAAATGCCTGATAGTCAATGAGATGGTACACATTATCTCGACGCATCGTCAGAAGATATTGATAGAACGAAGCACAAGCTTACTGTCGGGGGTATAGTGATATCTGTCAGCAAGGTTGTCGAACGAGACATTCTCATAGTCGACCGTCTGGCCACCTTCAGTGGCAGAGAGGTGTCCCTTGGCACCACAAACAGTAAATGTGGAGAAGCGAAGCCACTTGAGCGGGCGAAGGGTCTTTCGATATCTCTACGTGGGATGGAGAGAGCGTGAATCCATTCGGTGGTGGATTCAATGGGCAGGTAGATGTCAACGGTAGCCATGATCAGGACTGTCATTAGGGGCACCGGTAAGATTGGACCTAAGTTTGAACTCCGCTCGGCAAAACGACCGAGGCGACATCAATCGGAAAACCCTCGTGCCCATCTTCTTGAGTCAAATGGAGATGTGGAAGGAGTGCTGGGCGATATGGAACAATGTCATGGGGTACGAGCCCAACAGATAGCGGACTCTGCAGACCGACGCCGACGGTTGCGATTGTCCGACATCATCCGTCTGTCCCGTCCTCGCGGAGGGCTTGCCTTTCTGTCGGCGTGCCAGGCCGCGACCGGGGCCGTGGAACTCTCGGAAGAGGCGGTGCATCTTTCGGCGGCATGCTGTTTGCAAGATATAGCAGCTGGCAATGTTATTGGCACGATTTGGTCTATTGGGATAGCGTGGCGCAGCGGTTGGCACTGCTGTTGAACATTTGCGCCAGCGCCGGTGAGCCGTTCTTCGCATGGGTACAGTTCACTCACATCGGAACTTGAGGAGTCTGGAGCTATGAGTTGCAGCGTTGTACGATTGTTGTAGTATGCACCTGGGTTGTGTGTGTAAACAATACTCTTGACTCGGCCTGACCAAATGCACCAACCTCGTGATAAAATGAAAAGGAACGCCTCAGACGGTCTAGTCGCCCACCCCACCCGATTCTTTTTACCTGAACCCCACAAGACGCCAGGATGGCACCTACATCGTCACGGCGAGAGGTTGCATATGTCAATCCTTTCGTGCCTTGTATGCAGGCTTCTCGAAATTAGAAAATGGATGAAAACTTGGAGTTGTCCTTACTACGAGTTTCCCATATGCAGCTAGAGTTGAGTCCTTCCCATCTGGTGACCTCAACCAGATATTAGTGGTTTCGATGATTGCCCGTTCGCTCATGTAGTCTGCAGGATCGATGTCACCAAGTCCCTGAGGTGGGTTAAATCGGAAATAATCATCACGACGCTTCCTGCAAGCAGTCATTCAAAAATTCCCATGTGATCGACATAAAGTATGGTAAGTTGTTATTACCACTTAGTAAAATGCCTTGCAACTTCGAGATGTGTGTCCTCCGTATCATTTGCTACTGCGACCAGTTGTTTCAAAATTTGTTCGAACTTATCATTGACGGTCGTGGTGTTCCCGAGCCTCTCTCGCAACATGGGAGCGGCAAGTTTTTCACCGCCATTACGAAGGAGTGACGTCAGTCCCGTTCCAAGGCTAACTACCAAAAGTTCGTGGGTCTCTAATGGCCATCGGAGTGACGCTTCTGCTAATGCTTCCAATGTAGGGTTATTGAATTTAGACGCAGCGGCATCTTGAAATGCTTGTAAACCAATGTGCAGAGGTTCAAAATACGTGGCAGAGGTAGCTCGTGCAGCTTGACAGATCGTCCAGGTGTCGCCTGGTAGTGTACTATCTGTTCCCCACGGGGGGTTGCGTATGATCTGATACGACAGGCCTCAGTACCGGCAGAGCCAATTTCGGCAGAAACGGTCGTGACGAACACCCAGGCACGCTAGTTAATCAGTACTACTCCGTGCCCCCGAGAATTAACGATCCGGAATGTAACTCACATCAGTGGTTCGATGTTTGAGAACATCAGGTTTGGACTTTAAAATCCTCATCGTAGTGGTCCGAGTTCCTGTGTATTTCTCCACTACTTCCCCCAAAAGGTTTCGAAATCAGTAGATGCTCTCGGACCCAATTCTTTATAAATGGAGACAGCAGTTGAGCAAGGAAGGCCAAACCGACCGAGAAAGATGGCAATGATTCCTCCTGTGGATGTCCCACAGATCAAGTCGAAGATTTGGCAGGGTGAGGGGACAGGCTGTTCGTTCGGGTCGTCCACAAACATTCGCATAATATGGTTTAGAATGATCAAGGAAGAAAGTCCCCGAAAACCGCCACCATCGAGAGAAAGTATGTATTTGCGAACTAGGAGAACATTGGTCAATAAGTAGCGAGACAAGAATTGTTAAGTGCCTTTAGGCATGCTGATGGCTGTCAGTGGTTGTACCGGGAGAGTTGGACGATCAATGGGAATGGTCACGGGGTCGAAGAGTTTTCCACCCATTGATTTGGATCGCACTGCAGAGGTCATACTCGATCGATGTGATGATGGTGTAGGAAAGAGATTTTATCGGCACCTTATCCTTATCACAGATACCACCTCTTCGCCACCTACGATAGTCCCATATGGAAAGCTACAACACTGACTTCGTCGTGTTTGTACTTCAGTATTCTGAAAGCGCGAATCATGCAACGTGCAATGACTCGAGCATGTGCGGCTAGCTAGTAGTAGAGGGACAATGCGAGCGACATCGAGCTAGTATGTGAAATGGACATGGTACAAGCAGGGATAGCCTGTACAGCGAATAGCACACAAAATGCGATAAAGAAAACAACGTGAGATGAATCATTCACCCAGCGCAAAAGCAAGATCCAAATCCAAAAATTTCAGAAGCGGGTACAGTGGACGAACCAATGTAACCTATGCATCATAGAATGTCCAAGACCTCCGCGTGGATATCCTTTAACCTGACCTGGCTTCTGGATATCTGAACGACAATCTCATTCTCTGCCGCGACCCTCTTGTATTCTCCACCTGGTTGCCGTAGGAGCAATAGGGTATTGAACGGCTGCCGGACACGGACGATCATCTGCAATGCCAGTGTACGGTGATCCAGTGGAGCAGCTAAAACACCTAATGGTGGTGCGGCCCCGGATTCTTCATCCGTCCCTGCATCCTCGCCCACCTCCGGCTCTGAATCCGACACATCTATCCCGACTCCACCATGAGGATGAGGACCTCGGATCTGACTGATCCAGGATGTACAAAGACGAGTCTCCGAGGCTCTGCTGGTGGGATGTTGTCTGCCGTCTTGAATTCCACCATACCGAGCCCGGACACCTTGGCATGATAACGACTCCCATCGTTGTCTTGGTCCTTAACTGCAATAAACTTGACATGGAAGACGATGCATGGAAGCTGAAGGCGACGGTTTGCGAAACGTGCAGGCGGTAGACGAGCGAGCCGGTAATATATATTCAGGGCGTCATCTTTTGATAGTGCATTTGACAGCTGGGTCATGCGCAATTGGATGTTGCTTGCATCGAGGGTCGGTGGTGTTATGGCATCTGACTGTAGACTGCAAGGGTTGATGGAGGCAAGAGTTGTATGACGACGGTCTCCCGGTCCACGCGAGGACGGTGACCTCGCCTAGGTGAGCCACGATACCTTCTAGAAGATGGCCCAGTGCATCTCTCCTTCACCATATCGTGGGATGATGTCACTTTTAAAGATGCCGATGAGCGAATACGCAGCGTCTTCCTCAATAGTCGCAGTGCGCGTCGATGCCAAGCGCAGCATCTCGCGCACTCCGAGAGAATCTGGATGAAAAGAGACCAGGGTTTCACTGGGAACACCTGTAGCATTAGCAAGTTCTTGGAGAATGACACCAGATGTCTTGTGGTTATCAGAGACAACACCGCGGTAGAGCTTCCAGTCTCGATCATAGAAAAGAATACACTTTGGCACAAGTGCTTCTTGGAGAGTCCAGGCGCGCGTCATCCATAGACTATTGATAAGATCACCAAAGTCTGACGACACGTCTTCGAGGAAGACCAGTGTCGCGGCCGAGGCCTCGTACCATTTGTACATGGATCTAAGGGACCGATTAAGGATCGCATCGTCGGACTTGTCAATACAGCAGGTATCGCTCCAAGCCCATCGATAACCGAGCTCAGTAACTTTGGCACAGAAACTGCGTAACTTGTTGTTCATGGGCATGTTGGGAAGGCGGTGAGTAGAATCCGAACTCATGACCGCCTTGAACGACGGTTCATTCTTTTTCTCTTCTGTTTCCCATTCCCCCAAACATGAGAAAACATGACGTATCCGAAATACTTGTTGATCGTCTCCCGGATGCGCTCTTTGTTTATTTCCCCTGTCATAGATGAAACTAGCTCCTTGAAAGCCGGATCTGTTCTGAATAGATCCAGTAGCGCTTGTCTGTCGCAGAGGCGACCTGTTGTAACATCGATGAGGACCAGGGGGCCGTGGTTGATGGTTTTTCGTATGGTATCCTCAATGGCCTTCTGCTTTTGGGACGTTGAGACATATTTATTGCGCAATCCTGTAATGTAGCCTCCATATTAGGTGCCTGGTACATTTAGGGCAGTGGTACATACGACGAATCTTGGGATCCCCCGATTGTCCTATCATAGAAAGCATGTTTTCATATGTCTCAATGGCCTCGTCGTATCGGCCCATGCCGTGCAGTGCAACGTGTTTGCGTTCGTAGGCATAGTGGCACGATGCGTCCGTTTGGATTGCCTGTACGACTGTCCTCAGGATTACTTGGCTCAGAGAGGGATAGTACTGTACCTCATTCGCATTTTCGAGAGCGTCCTCCCGAAGTTTCACCGCTGCTCGAGCCTCGCTCCGCTCGACGACGAGATCTATGGAACCTGTAGGACTGGGTGGTAGCGCGGCAGAGCCCTGCGCAGCGACAACGTGTTCTGCAGAGCTGTCAAACAATGCATCGCTTTTTTTCACAAGTGGGGACGAGATGAGATGCCAGTGGACGCAGCTAATAGTAGTCACGTCCGGAGGGAGGATATGAAACAGAACAATCAAAGATTAGATGAACATGAACAAATGATCACATACATAGAGCTCGGGGAGGATTTCTTCGAGACTGTAAACTGAAATCCTGTTGTCATGCCCACATCTAAGTGACCTCTTGCTTGGAGACATTGTGATGCAGAGGACGTCTGAGGCATGTTTGATGGCCGAACCAATCTGCCCGTGCGAGATCGCGTCCCAAAGCGAGACAGAGGATACTGCGGAACATGCTATGAACCGCGTTGTGTACGATGGATGCACGGGTGCAGCTGTCGTGCGTCAACCATTCTGAGCTCAACGACGTGGACGTATTGAAGCAAGTGATTGTCCCCTGCGATACAACGAAGAGTTCTAGGCCATCGGAAGACCAAGCCAACGGAGTGGTGGGCGTGTGTAGGACCTGAACCGGAACAACGATCAATTTGTCTCCAGTGCGAGCATTGTATATGCATACACCGCGGTGACGAGTCGGTCGCCGCAGGGGGAGAATCTGAGAGCTACGACAGCACGGTCGTGCTGAAGGGGAGGTATGAGTCGGATTCCAGTCGCAATCATACTAAAGATGCGAGCGGTGTTTGAATTTAGGTCCAATCTACCTCTCGTCCCAATCATGACTAGCGTTGACATCTACCTGTCCATTCAAGTTGACACCACCAGCTGGTTTCACGCCTTGTCCATCCCACGCAGAGATATCGAAAGACTCGCCAAACGCCCACTCAAGTGGCTTCGCTTTGCCACATTTACTGTTTGTGGCGCCAAAGGACACCTCTCTACACTGAAGGTGGCCAGACGGTCGACTATGAGAATGTCTCGTTCGAAAACCTTGCTGACAGATATTACTATAGCCCCGACAGTAAGTTGTACTTTGCTCTATCGATATCTGCTGACGATGCGTCGAGATAACGAGTACCATTTGGTTGACTACGAGGCATTTAATGATCAATGCACGACAACTGCAGCCACTCCACGATCTTATAACTTCCGTGAACGAGTTTGCACACGCGATGACAAATGCGTTATCACGAGGGCTGATCGTGATTACTGCGATGCAGCGCATATTATACCCAAGAGCAAAGGCAACAATGTATGTTCATCTGATCTCGGCGGGCCCTGGGCGATGCTTAACCTTTCCTTAGTACATTTCTTCTGTTGTTCATGACCGCTCCAGTTTATACGAACAACTCCCAGCCTCTCTTGAAGAAGAAGTCAATATCAACTGCATCGAGAATGGAATACTTCTGCGCGCAGACCTACATGCAAGGTTTGGCAAAGCTAACATTGTATTCCTCAAGGCAAGTAAGCCCAGAATCGGATACACTCAACACTTACCTCCAGTGTGTCGTTTTCAGACTCCTAACTTCGCGATGAAACCCGAAGATGTTCCGCGGGTTGAGCAAGATTCTATGCCAGATGATCGAACGACGTTACAGTATATAGTGGAACCACCAAGCACGGACCGCGCTCCTGTTCTACAATGGGACGTTCAAGCTGATTGGCGTGATGAAGACACCCCCCGCCCAGATCCTGCTTGACTTCATGTACGGGGCTGCGGTCGTTCACCACTGGAAGTGCGCTCGTCTGCGGGAGATGCTAGAGGAACGGTTTAGAGATTTCTTCCAGCCAGTCATGGCTAAAATTCCAGAACCTTCCCCCCCCCAAGACGACGGATTCGAAGAGCAAGATGATGCAAAGGATCTCGATTATGATCCGAAGGCTAAACAGAAAGGGAAAGGGGGAAAAAGATTCTCGTCAGATGCGTCGGCAGGTTTGCTGCAGGCCATGGATGATGTCCTCCTCCTGGGGATGTTGTTGAAGGGCACTACTCCTCAATCGATAGCTGCAGAACGTGAGAGACGGCGTGAGGAGGAAGAGTTACGTTCTCAAGAACAAAGTCGTGAGAAGGTACAACAGTGGCTGAACTTGAGTGGTCAGTCACAGGTAGCGTTGTAGTGTGCGTCTTCCGTTCTTTCATATACGTCACAGACTTGCACCGACCCTGTGTCCACTGGCAGAGATCCGATTGGCCAAAGTTGAATGGATTCGTCATCCTACCTAATTGACATTGGTATTCTCCGCTTTAATTCTTTGGATCGCATGTGTTACAATGTATGCAAGCACACTCGGTCGGGTTGTGTTTAATGTGTAAGAATTTCAGCCGCGTTCGTGACTCGGAAGTGATGATGTGTGCATGATCAACAAGCTTTGTGTAGGCACTGTGGGAAGTAAAATCTGTGAATTTCAGTGGCGAATTCAGTGCATATTGACCGGGGGATCCAAGGATACTGATGTGAAGATCACTGGAAAAAAATCCACTGAACTGGCATTGATCCACTCTGAATTTCATGGTATTTTTCCACTGAAATTAAAAGACTTAGGAACTCATTTTCAGTCAAAAATTGGTGGTGTTACCAGATCAAAATGTACAATAAGAGAACTACGGAGCACTACTAGCATCCTAGTCTCGAGACATTTTGGGTAAGCGCTGTCGTTCGTTCAGGATTTGGATTGCTAGATGGCTAGGGAAATCTATGGGCAATTAATCCTCCAGGCCCAATCTGGCTATAAGCTGGTGATAGGACAACACTAACTACCAGATCAAACAGAAGAAAAGAAATAGAAACTGATCTGCTGAGTGAGTAAGAAAACTTAGCCAATTGGCTCCCCGGTCGTTCTTCCTTTCCTGATTATTTGTCTAAGGAAAAGGGTTGGTTTCTTCCTAGCTGAGTGTAGGTAATGGTGAGTAGCTAATGAACTACTGAGATACTAGTAAGAACTAGATAAATGTAGCTAGATGTGCTAGCTATAGAAAGTGTAGATAACTTGTAAGCTTTGTTCAGCTTCAAGTATAGTGGCTGTGTTAGGGGCTATGTGCCGAAATGGGAGCTTGTCTTATGGTGTAATTTACACAGACAAAGCACAGAAGAATTCCGTTATTGAATAGATATAGACAAAATGGTGATATAATGCCTGATATAAAGTTAGCTATGTTTCCTGGGAAACTAAGGTGGCTATGGTGTGGGAAAATACTAGATATGTCACTCAGTTCACACACAATATTGGTTATTTATAAACCTGCTATATTGGGCAACTGGAGTGAATACAAGTCAGCAAGGTTTGCAAGGTGATTTCTTAAGCGAATATTCCCAAGTATTCCTAGGCTAGATTTACTTAGGTTACAGTTGGCAAGTGATATGCCCACTTAGGGATATGCTTAGATAATCTGTTTATAAAGGTTGCCCTCTGTGGGCACTTGTTTTCTGCTTAGTACAAGCTACCTAATACAATGACTAGCTAGTAGTAGTAGTGCTACTTAGTCTAGTCTAATGAGCTTCTAGAGTTCTCTACTCTAGATGTGGCTCTTGAGTTATTAGCTCTTGAGTTATTAGCTCTGAGTTATTAGCTCTGAGTTATTAGCTGTTCCTTTTGCTGGCAGAATCCACTCCTTATATACTGTTTTTACATGAGGCTGTGCTCCCATATGTAGCTGCTTTTGGGCTATGCACACAGCCCATTCCACTCATGAGGCTCTTATGCTATGGCTGGCTGCTACAATGATTGGTAAGGATTGGCTTGGCGCTTACTCATCTGTTCCTTGAGGCTGTGCACAAAACACAGAACTTTGCACAGCTTTAAGGCTGTGCATTTCCATGGAAACACCCAAACCTTATAATTCCATACATAGAGTCACACAGGTTCAATGCTATGCAGCAGTGATCATGTGGCTCAAGGGCTGTGCAGATTAAGCAGTGCCAATACAGGATAATGTAGTCTATATAGGGGCTTCCTATATATGGGAAGCTAATAGAAGTGTCATAATGTTAGTGTAGTATACACTAGCATAAGGGACTTCACAATGGTTTGTGAATATCTCCTTGAGGATTGGGGGTAAGAAAATGAAACTTGGTGAAAAGGTAGCCTCATAGTGGTCTACCTGTACATAAGATAACAGAATATTCCAGCCATGGATTATGCTGGAAATCTGAGAGTTCGTGTCCTGACTCAGCACGATACTAATTTCGTGCAGGTCATCCGCAGGGAACAGATTACAATCGTCCCCGATTGTACAATGTCTGAGATCAAGAAGCTTCTTCTTCTTGAGGTGCTCAGCCAAGGTAGTGGTAGGTTCATTTCCTTGGGGTATATTCTGGTCGGATGCAGTCCTTCACGTAGTAGGGTTAATGCATCCATTATGCTGAGTATGGTTTCTCTTGTGATTGGTTTAAAAGGGTAGGTAAATGGATCTATCATCCTGCTGCTAGTAGGTACTTGACCTTCTGGTTCAGCAGGAGATTGTAAGATTGCTATGTCTGCATGGATTCTCTTGAGAAATCTATTGAAGTATCTGGCATGGATTGTAGATATATCTACATTGATTTGCAGTTCCACGGATTATGAGTTTTCCCATGTTGGGACCAGATAAGCTGATTGCTACTCCAGCTTGGTATTCTCCTAGAAGTGATCTAGGGTCGTGGTCCATTCTGCAATGTGTTTCCAACTGGTTGTGAAGAAAGGGAAAGAAACTGTCTATGAGTTCTTCATGTGTGAGCAGTTCCTGTAAGTGAGGTGTTTTGATAATCGTGTAAGATTGCTGATTCTGACATCTTGTGTGTTGCTTTCAACAGATTCGTATTGAATAAGAGTTATACTACTGATTGTCCCTATTCCCCATTTTATTGTACTGCTAGTTCTCTAGTCTAGTACTTTAACGTTATAGTACGGGGAGGACAATGGAGAATATTGAAACTGAGGGATAAGAAGTATCTGATGGGGCGAGTGAAGTTGGGAAATGTTATCGCGAGTGGAGAAATAAGCGGGTCGGTATCAGAAAAGTCATATAGTCCACACGAAGGTTTGCGTACTCGTAAGCAAACATGGTGGAGGAAAGCTTGAACTGTGCTGAATTCGTACCAGTATGAGGGAACACGTAGGATGAATCTAGCACGAGATGGATGGTGCGATAAGGGTAAGACTTCAATGTCCACACAATCCTCCCAATGCTTGATGATGCGATTGAGGTGTCCAACAAATGCAGGGGTTGACTGACTCCAGGTGTAGATAGCGACCTTGGAATGGGCGAGCGGGGGACGAGTAAACTCGTGTTCCAACGCGTATGCAATGTTGGTACAGCAAGCGCGGGCATAAATGAATGATCCATCCTTCCGGCAGTGCTGGAATTGGATCGGTGTTGCAGTCATAATCTGGTAGAGTTCAGCAGTGGTGTCATTGGCTAGTGGGTGTGTTCTCACTGGTCAATAGACACGATTTGAGGGAGGGTACACAGAGTCGATGGGGTTGAGAGAAACTTGCAGTGCAGAAGGTACATTCCATTAATGACATTGTATAGTAGTTACGTACGTTGGCTAGTTGTAATGGCGTTCTGAATGTAGTGCTAGTGGAGCCGAGCTAAATGACCTAATATTAAGCGCAGCAGCCGGAATAGTACATAAACGTTAGGCATCATCTTGAATAAATCGTTCTGCCTTGTGTTTCCATGCGATTGCTAGAATTTCCATTCTCAACTCCACCCCGTAGGGTTGATGATGTACATGGCAGTGCAGTTGTAGGTACCGGATGAGGTTCTCCTTGTCCTGTGTGAGTTCCTCGGGGTTGTGCAACCCAATTGGTATGTTCCCTGGATAGGGGGGCGGTTGCATGTGAGGGATCTTGACAAATGACAACAGTTCCGACTGTTCCGTGTTCCGATCTCGGAGCCCCTATTCCGGAACCACTTCCGGAACTTTCCCGCGCCTTCCGAAGCTCGGAACCACTTCCGGAATACCACTTCCGGAATATTCCGTGCCTTCCGAACTCGGAAACATCGGAACCACTTCCGGAACTTCCTCGGAACGCACGGAAGCACCGGAAGCACTACAACTCTTATTCGCTTAAACCTTTCAGGTTCATCATGGCAATATTGTAGGTAACATAATATGAGTATACCTCCATCCACAGCATATATATACCTACACCTCACTTACAAGCACCTCAGTCGTTTCCGCCCATCTTAGGCACCGGCTGAGGTGAGTTACCTTTACTTAGTTTTTATCTCTAACTAATGTACTATAGTATCGAGCAACCGCTCCTCTCTCTCAGACTTTGTTAGATCTGCTGCTGCTGCATGTGAGGTTGTGCCTGGGGCTGTACCATGATTGGGGGATATGGAATGTATGGGTTGATTGCAGGTACTGCAGGGTTGTTGTTGTGGTGTTCCACCATTGTCAGGGAAGTCTTGTTGTTGTACGAAGTCTGAGAACCAAAGATTATCGTCTATGGTAATGTCAGCTGTAGCTAACAGTGATAAGGCTTGTTGGTCTAGTAGTCGAAGCACTGCACTCTGGTAGGCTTCAGTCTCTTCTTGGTGTGTTGTACACTTGTTGATCTCTTCCTGGCTCTCAGCACACTTGTCGCACACTATGTTTCCAGGGAGAATGATGGTTTCCTCTAATGTTGTTCTGGGAATCTGAACTGTTTGAGAACTGTGATCCTGTAGGGGTATGTTTCCAATTGGGGCACGATAGATACGAAGGGGGTGTTCCAAACAAAGATGAGCTAACCAATGATAGATAGCTACTCGTTTGGTGTTTTGAATCTTATTGAGTTTCTCCTCGTAATAGTTTTTCCACTCTGTACGTAATGTGGTGATATGTTCACTCAGGGTCTGAGTTTCTGTTTGGTCCACTATGTAGGGGGTAATGCTATATCAGGGATATAGTTTAATGAGTTTACGCTCATCGCTTCTGTCAGACTTCTGTTGTTGGGGTCTCTGGTGCCTGTTCTCCTCCTCTAATGGGTAGGTAAGATATTGCAGGTCTTCTCGTCTGATGTATGGAATAACTCGAAAGGCAGCTACAGGTCTAGTCAGTTCTGCACCGTCTAGTTCAGATAGTCTGTAGCTGGTTCCTCTGGTCTGTTCTATGACCTTGTAGGGTCCTAAGTATCTAGGCTTCGTCTTGCGATTCAACTCCTTTTCAATGGTGGAGTTCCTAACCAG
The DNA here is from genome assembly GCA_018397855.1 of Boletus reticuloceps. Taxonomy (NCBI): domain Eukaryota; kingdom Fungi; phylum Basidiomycota; class Agaricomycetes; order Boletales; family Boletaceae; genus Boletus; species Boletus reticuloceps. The sequence continues at coordinate 886,793 of JAGFBS010000023.1, forward strand.
TACCAGTTCTCCTGGTGTATAACTTCCTTTCACTAGACGAGTCTCAAATCGTCTTTCAAATCGTTCTTTGGACTGTAGTCTAGCTTTCCTCAAGGTCTCAGCTGCCTTGGCTAGGTCTTTGTCACGTCTTTCTAGTTGTTGGGTTCTTAAGGCTAATAGTGTACTAGTAGAAAGGTTTCTCTTGAATCCTTCTACAAGGAATGTTGATTCTGTTAGGTCAAAGGGCAGGACTGGCTCTACTCCATACAATAGGTAGTAGGCTGAATATCCTGTTGATCTTCTGACTGTGATGTTGTCTGCAAAGAGTACCGCTCTGAGCTTGAGGGGCCAGTCTTGGATTGTTCCCTTGCAAGCTTTAACGAGGGCTTCTCTAATTGCGAAGTGTCCCTGCTCTACAACTCCATTTGCTTGGGAATTGTAAGGGGATATGCGAATGTGGGGCATGTCATACTTCCTTAGAGTAGGGCGCATGCTCCCTGGAATTCTGGGCCATTGTCAGTCATAACTTGACTGATGTATCCATGTCGTAGTATAATGTCTTGCAGTATAAAATCTGCTACAGCTTGTGCAGTTGCTGCCTTCAATGCTCGACCTTCCACATACTTGGAGAGGTCATCTCTAGCTACAATGATGTAGTGGTATCCCCTTGCCTTAGGCATGTGCATCACATCTAGGTGCACTTTGGTAAAGACTGTTGCTGAAGGGGATATAGTAATTGGGATATGTACTTTCTTGGTGGTTTGAATCTGGCACTCATGGCAGGATTTCACATGGTGAATCACATCCTTGTGTAGAGTTGGCCAGTAGAATCGATGTCTTAGGTTCTCCCAAGTTGCTCTGGCACCATGGTGTCCAAGATCTTCATGGGCTTGGGTCATAATGGTTGATCGCCTGGCCTTGTCGAGTAGAACTAGCAAGGCTCTGTTGTCTGTGGTTCTCCTATACATCTTGCTAGCCTTGACATAATACTTGTCAAGTTTCTTGAGAAAATCATTGCTAACAGATGGTGGGTTGGGGTTTGTGAGATAGTCAAAGATCTGTGGTAAGGTGATCTCTTGTTGCTGGGCCATGTTGGTAAAACAGTTGGCTGAGCTAGTAGTATTTATGGTGGTTGTTCTATTTCTAGAGGGCAATTTCATCCAGCCAGCTGTCATCATAGTTGGGTACTTGTGTCTGATCAATTGGTCTTCTGGATAATGCGTCTGGACCTTTGAACTTGGTTGCTGATATGTGTACCAGTTCAAAGTCATATAGGAGGATTCCTTGAATCCATCTGTTAATGACTGCATTGGGTTGCAGTTCTGGCTCATTGAGCATTCCCTTGATGTACTTGGCATCTACCTCTACTATGAGCCTAGGTGCTCCAATAATGTAGAGGCGAAAGTTTCTCATTGCACGGAATAATCCATACAACTCCAACTTGGGTTGGGAGTAGGTTGCTTCAGTAGTAGAGAAGGGTAGAGATCCATATCGAGATGGTCTCTTCTTTCCATGTTCATCCAGCTGGGAGAGTATCATACCAACTCCCATGTAACTGGAATCTACTGATAGGATTATAGGTCGGTTTGCATTTGTAGTCGATGGGTAGTAGTGCTGGAGCTGAGGTGATAAGTTCTTGAGCATTTCAAAGGACTGTTGGCACTCGTCAGTCCATTCAAATTCCTTTCCCTTCCTCCAAGTAGAGGTAATACTAGAGGCGATCTGGGAATAGTTGGGTATCCATATCCGGACAGTTCCACATAAGCCAATAAACTGTCTGGATTCTTTCGCACTGGTAGGAGTAGGCCATTCAACGATAGCTCTAACTCTATCTTTATCAGGTTCTCTGCCATTTACTCCAATGGTCTGTCCTAGGATTTGTACCTTGGGCTTGCATATCTGGAGTTTCTTGCCTGAGAAGGTTCCTCCCGCTTCAGCTAAGCGGTGTAATATTCGGTCTAGGTCTACAGCATGTTCCCAGATATATCTTCTGATACCTGGTCTATCTGCCATGACCTCAGGATTTCCATTGGGATCTGAGTAGGTGGTGCTGGGTCCTCGAATGGGTGCATCATCAATGAAAATATTCATTATATGCTTGACAATCTCATCTTGAAAGATGAATACCATGCACTCTTGAAATTCTGATGGGGAATTGGTAAATCCTGTGGGTAGTGATGTAATCCTCAGCATTCCTAATGGTGTGAGAAATGCTGTCATGTCTCGACTAGCTTTGTCCATCTTTCTAGCATCAAATCCCCAATACAAGTCTAGGACTGTAAAGCACTTTCCTCCAAGGTACTGGTCTATAAATTGATCCAGGTTTGGAGGAATGGAGGATTCCTTGATACTGATTCCATTTAATGGCTGTAGATCATGGACTATGCGAAGCTTCTTCTTAGCTTCGTTCCATGTGCAGAACCACTTCGATCGATAGGGCGATTGACATGGTTCATATACTCCTGCTTTGATCTTCAATTGGAGTAGTTCAATTACCTTGTCCCTTATGCCTGGGGGGATGGGTATGTTCCTTTCCTGCCATGGTTCATGGGGTACATGAGGTATTTTGTAAGGGCTGAAGTATGATTCTTTGAGAGTTCCTCTGTCTTCATCTTCATAGGCGATAGCAGCTTCATTCTTAACTAGAATGTAAATGAATAGTTGCTGCTCTTCTGGCTGTAGAAAGTCATCCTTGTGCATTTCTTCAAGGATCTTCTCAATGCGTTCCTGGGTAAATTTACGTGTAGGGGTTGCATTTTGGAATTGGATAATGGGTGGTACAAGAGTGAGTAGGGGATCATAAGGGATAGTCCTAGTCACCTTGAACTCTTGTGGAATAGGTTGTGCTAAGGGTCTGATCTTCTTATCAACCCTCTTGTAAGCTCCATAAACTTCACATATGGAGTGTTCTGGTGATTGGGTTAGCATTCCAATGGATTCAGGGTCTAGATGGTAGTAAGCTGGTACAGTCATATCCTTCTCTGAATGTTGTATATGGTTCTCTCAGTGTATTGAGTATCAATGCTAGAATTGCCTAGGGCAAGTTTCTAGATATATCTGTAAAAGGGATCTACTTGCCCAATGGTCTTATGCCAAGCATACCACAACAAGGTCTGCTGCTGCCAATACAAGTATAATCAAAACAAATGGGTTTTGGACTTACAGTGTGTACAACCTCTTATAGCTACCCGTAATCGGGCTGTTAGACTTACTGGGCTACACAAAAGGCCAATCAGGTTGGGTCATGTATGGTCTCATATGTACGCTACACTTACAGCTAGAGCTATGCTGCTAGTCTTACGGGTGGTACAAGGCCAGAGTATCTACATTTCTGGACTTATGTCGTGTAGAGCTCGATTACTACAGACTGCCGTAGTTACTATAATCATTTCAGGGTAATTCCCTGGACTTATGTCATGTAGAGTTCGGTTACTACTGACTGCCAGTAACATGTGGTAATCGTGTTTCAGGTCCTGGTCTTATATCGTGTAGATCGCAGGACTACCGAATGCCAGTGTAGGTATGTAATACTTGAGGTATACTGCGCGCCAAGCGCAGGGAACAGATAAACTTAAAGTCCGGGTGTATTCACACTTTTTTTTTTTAATGCGTTGGATGGGGGGTTTCGAATGCGTCTGGTTCAGGTACAGATACAGTAGGTAGTAGGTGTGAATACAGGTGTTTCATAGTCCAAAGAAAGTCGTGAGAAAAGGTATACTATCTGGGACCATAGGGCTAAGTCCTAAGGGCGGAGAGAGGTTCATAGCATAGTATAGTAGGGGGGTATGGATATTGTCTACCAAGGCTAATGGATACTCCAAAGGGTAGTCGTGGATGACAACGCTGTTGGGGATTGAGTCATTGTTTGTGTGGTTCAGTAGCGGCGCACTCACATAGACCCAGCGTCCATTGGCATTCTAGAGAAGGGGGTCCCAATTATTCCCCAACGCTTCGAAGCATCTGAGCGGGCTCTATGGAAGTGGTAGTGTTAGCGCCATATAGTTCTCCATGTTGTACTCACCTACCGCCCCTTGGTGAGGGAGTTGTCTTGGGGGTCTGCACCCAAGGTTCCAAGCGGTAGGTCAAGGGCTTTATAGGTTTTGCTAAGCGTCATTGCATAATTGTGATTTGGGAAGGGGTGGCCGGAACTCGGCTGAAATGAATAGGGATTCGCTTCATACTTTGGGGATCACACTTTACATCCACAAATATGAATATTTAAGCAAAATTATGTACAAGCATGTTGTACTCGAGGCTTCTATATAGAATATTGAAGCGGTCTATAGTTCTAGCATGGTTTCTATCATGGGTGTGATATGTGTCAGTTTTATAGGTTCCGTGTGTAACTGAGGTGATCAGGTGACGGGTTGACAGCTGTCAGTGGTCGCCTACCTACGCGAGATCCATCAGTCACGCATGATCAGTATGTCAGTCACGTGTGGTCAGTCAGTCGTCAGTCAGTTGTCCGTCGAGTAATATCGCGGGTCGAGTGTAGTGATTGTGAGCCCTCTCCCAGGACTCTTACAGGATCATGAGGAGGCCATAAAAATTCCGAAGCTAGGTAGTACATGGGAATAGTGACGTTGTAAGTACAAGGTCATCGACCGGGATAATACATGTGACAAGCGCGGGAATGCAGTAGAGGTATCGGTTTTGTCGCCCATCCTATCTTCGATAGGATGGGCATTTTATGTATAAATAGGCGGAGCATGGGGGTGGGTGCGAGAATGTCTACTCGCCCCTATGAATACACTGATCGACATGGAGCGCGAATGGTAGTAGTACAAAGAGGTCAATACTGAGAAGTCGTCTTCGAATCACTCACTTCCCACAATGTCGCAAGCAGTACTTGCTATCTTGAACGACTCTGCTGTCGAATATGAACACAAAATTGCCGCTATTGTGCAGGAGTTCACCAACATCAATGGGATCTTCCTTGCAGCCGAACAAGAGCAAATGGAGCTCAAAGCAGAAAATGATAGATTGGGATACGAAATAACTCGTCTTCAAGCCCAAATTGCTCGTGAACCACAACTGGTGGTTTCTCTAGAAAAATAGAAATCTTTGCCGACCATCTGGAGATTACAAAGGAGATCGCGCAGGATTTGAAGAATGGTGGTCCAAGATCAAAGGATGGCTTCGCGCTAATCAAACAGCCATTGTCCCAGGGATCCTATGATGCAGTCACCGCCGTATTGTCTAGATTGAAAGGTCCTAAAGCTGACGCTTCGCTAAACTCGCCTTGCCGTGGCAACGGCTATGACTGGACTACACTGGAAGCTGAACTTCCACTAATGTTTCGCTCTAGCAACCAGAAAGATTGGCCTTACGCGAATTGACAAGTCTCAAACAAGGAGACATGCCCACTGATGAGTTCATCATCAAGTTCGAATCATTGTATAACCTTGCTGACCTCAGTGACGGTCATGCCATTGCCATAGTAGAGAAGAGCGCTAGACGTTCTATCATCAATCAAATCTTTAACGATGGAGCTCGAAAAGATACCATCTTTGAGTATATGGTCAAGTCCGACGCATTGGAAGTGCTCAGGAATCCCTTGACTATGTGTTCATGGGAAACAATCCCCACAACAACGGCATCATGATGCCATGGACATCTCTGCAGCCCAATATGGAAACACAGAAAGACGACGTCCTTATAGCGAGTCCTCGTCCTCGAAGAGCACCAAATCCTTTGATTGCTTCAATTGCGGACACTCTGGACATACAGCTCGGAATTGCTTGGTCCCCTCCTCCAAATAGCAAAGACTGCAACTGGTCCCGAGGTGAACATAGACCAACTGCAGAATTGCAGAGAAAAGCAAGAAAATACGCGCAACGGCAACCTACTCTCCCGGAAGAGATTAGGGATGCAGTCCGAAGCTTCTCCCCAGAACAAATTGCACAGTATTCAGTTCCTCCTAGATTGTCCCCTTATCGCCCGGAATGGCGTAAAACTAATTGATTGGCCTCTTTCATTGATGTATTGATGTTATAGATCTGATGGACCGAAATTGTCCTTAAACTACCATCCATTGAAAATCATTGAACACATTGTATTCATGGCCTCTTACCCAGGTCCCGGTCGCATTGCGCGTACTCGCCGGATTGTCTTGTCGATCATTCATTGATCATCCCCGCCCTATCGGCATTTTATAGTGACTTGACTGATGGTGCTAGCCACACCTAATCAGTATTCTTCACGCTCACGCCTTGGCTGAAGGTCCTTACCCGACTTAACATTGCCTTGTCTTGTCATGGATCCTCACCCGACCCTACGACATCCCTTTATTGCTCTCATCATTGGGATGTCTTGCTCATTGTTCTTGGCTCGCTTTCCAGCGGCACATTGATTGATTGTAGTTGATGAGGACATCAACCATAGTACGGGGGTAGTGTTACGCTCGCCCTTATTGCCTATTGTCTTTTTCCCTTTTTCTTGCATTAATTGACCATTGAACCAGCAGTCATGTGATCAATATCACATCTAGTCACATGATAGGTCACATGACCTTATCTCTTATCTCGGCTGTGCACCTCATGGCACACACATTGCATCCTCATGGACACCTCATGCTTTTCCTATTGACTCACTTTTCCTTATGTCCAATAGCACTAATAGCTCTTATCTAGGATTACCACATGGTAACCAGTAGTCACATTAGTTACTTGTTATAGGTTTACACAGCATGGTCTGTGCACAGTCTCTCATAGTATATATAGTAGTACTTGCATAGAAGTACTCTAGTCTAGTTCTCTTGTTGTTTCCCTTGGTTCTACCCATTGAAATAACCACTTCGGTTACCCACATTCTCTTGCCCATAGACATTGCAAGCGCCATATAGAAGACCACACATAAAGATCTCTTGCAGACGTTGCTCATATAGAACGACTACGAAGAACCTTGGTCGTTACAGTAGTACTACATAGACCACTGCTACAAGGTCATCCGACATAGAAACACTGTATTGACTCTACTCCTCCATATCCTCCATATCATCCACTCCGTCTCGACCTCAGACTGTCCAGCCACCTCGACTGCCTCTCTATCCTCTTCAACCACATCACCTTCCTCCGCATCCTGCTCATTGAATCCTTCAACATCCCTACCAAATTCTTCAATCACATCAAGGATGACATCGTCCGGGATGAACTTGAACTCCTCCGAGTCAATGTTGTCCACTGATTCCGCCATGGGAACACCAGCATGCGACCTACACTGGATCAGACCAATGGAGGAGCTATGCCGCGTCACAACTCACCTTCCGTTCACATAGACTTGATCTAAGATCATTGGCAGTATACCCATTTCGAGTGTTTGTTGCTCAAAGTAGTCGAGCGTTTTGAGATGTCGAAGGTAGAGCAGTTTGTAGTTGTCTTCGCGGAATGGGATCAATTCGCGCCATCCAGTTACCCATTCATCAAGAGCACACTCGATCTGTTTTACTGTTAGTACATGCGTGGTGGACTCTGTCGGGTACTTACCACCGTGAGTGTTAGTGTGAAAGCGACTTTAGGAAAAGGGTTGTAGAACTTCGACCACTTGGTCCCTTCATCGAACTTGTTCTTGAACAAAACCTTGTTGATGATCTGCTGAATGGACTTGTTTTTGTAAATGCCAGTGCGGCGAGGGTTGGAGCTCCTTGAGGTAGCATCTCTGGTTAGAACATTCACATTTTGAAATGAGGGACTTATGCAGCATGCAAACGCCGACTTGTACTTGAGCTCGGCAGCAAGCATTCAGTTGTTCTCTTGAACAATTGGTTTGTTGTCCATCTCAAATCCATATGAGATGGTGACAACAAAGTGTGCTTTTGTTTTGAATTGCCCGTGCAAGTGGGATCCTCGTGCTGTGATCTACAGAGAGTTATTTTCTGGGTAGCCAAAAAGTACAACACTTACAAGTTTCATGATACTCTGGTCCAGCTCGACTTTCGTGCTTTGATATAATTTGCAGGCAGCATCCCAGGCACATGTTGTCCACTCAGCTTCAACATCTGGCTCTGGGAATGGGTTCTCTGTCAACATCTGAGCATGATAAGCTCGATAGCGGTGTCAATGATGCGTTGAGTAGCAGCATCATAGTCACCCGCCTTGGGCCAAGTATTCATCGACTTCTTGCTGTCTTGAGACGAGTTAGTAGTACTAGTAGACTTTCTGTCTTGTCGCTAGCATTGGGATCTGTAGTATCAGCCGCTAGGCTTTTACCATCACCCACGATAGGGCCGGCATCCTTTTGGACCGGTTTGCCCGCTGTAGTAGGATCTTCATCATCACCCTGCGGCGCGTCACAGTGGTACGCACGCTTCCTAGGCTGACTAAGGGGGGGGAAATCGGCATAGTCACTGGTCGGGGACGTAGTTAGTACATGTCAAGTGTAAGCATGGCACTTACTTGTCCTCCCCGGGAAATGGACTTGGCTCACGGTTCGCATGCTTCCTCAGGCTAGGCCGACTAAGGGGGGGAAATCAACGTAGTCACTGGTTGGGGATGTAGTTAGTACATGTCAAATGTCAGCATGGCACTTACTTGTCCTCCCCAGGAGATGGACTTGGTCATGGTTCATGCGCTTCCTAGGCTGACTAAGGGGGGGGGGGAATCCGGCATAGTCACCGGTTCTGTGGTCGGGGACGTAGTTAGTACATGTCGAATGTTGAGCGCAGCACTTACTTGTCCTTCCCAGGAAAGGGAGTTGGCTCTCGGTCACGGACTCTCTTGCACGTGTTCAGGTTGGGGCATTCAAGGCAAGACCCTCAAACCTGAGAGGCCGCTCAGGCTCCTCAAGGCGAACACATGGGGGAGGCTGAGACTGCTACCAATAGTTAGATATATGGATGACAAGAATGTCAGACATGTACCGTATTATTCATTGTAGTTTTGGGTCGCGGAGGAACATTCCCCTTCCGTGCTACAAGTGTTGGGGTGGCAGCAAGGTCCATACGGGTCACCGTTCGACCAAGTCCCCCTGCCGCGCATGATCCAAACTAATAGATGCCGGATGAGCGACGTGTGAAAGAGACGACTAAATGCCTACCGCTTTATCCACAACAGAGGGAACATGGACATCAGCATCTTGCACTTGAGTGGGCTTCATCTTGAGAGGATCTTGTTGAGCGGCTTTCGCCACTTGGTCACGCTTTCGGATCCGCTCCTCACGTTCTTTGCTTTGGCAACAGCATCTTGCTGATGGGCGGCTTTTTCCTGGGTGAGGTCCTCTTCCGGATGGTTAACGACTTAAGACAGTACTGTTAAATTGTTTTAGCTTACCTTGATTAGCCTGCACCTTTGCAGACGGACAATGAACTTGCCCACTCGACAAACGGTCTACCATACTGTCACGACCCAGATATTACCAAGTCCAACTCCGGACAACTCCGGTTAATCTCGGACAACCCTTGACCTAGGACCAATGGACAACCACGGAGTTGCAACTCCGGACTCGTACCTCTATTAGTCTCCTTTGGTTATAGTCTGCATTTCACCTGTCTGATCGTTACAGCCTTCTCCGGCTGTGCTCCGTGTTCCGTTACTCAGCCTTCCCTTCCTATGTACATCGCCTTCGCGCAGTAGTTCCGAACCCAGACTTACTCCGGGTTTCGAGTACTATATAATCCCCTGTATTACTCTGTCGTACCTTCAGTACGAAAATTAACTAAGTCACCTCCTTTCGAGTCTGGCTTCCATTTCACCTTCCTCTACTCTAAATACGAGGACACGGGATTGACAAGGGCACGACACATAAGTCCTGCGCCAACGTCCTCACTCCTCCGTACCTCTGTACCTCCGCACCTCCGCACCTCCGACGACTTCGGTCGTACCTCCGTCCCTCAGACCCAGTACCCTCGGACCTCCGCCGGACTTGAACCCGGAGGATCTGGACTTGACACATACCCTGCGAGAGCGGGATCTCCTCGGGTACCTTAGGCATGGTCTACCAATGAAGTGGTTGGCGATAAACGAAGATGGGAACTGGGAAGTAGTAAACGGAATAGTAAACGAGTGAATGGGGTGATAAACGAAGGTGGGAAGTAGTAAATGGAATAGTAAACGAGTGAATGGGTTGGTAAAAAAGGAGTGTGGTGAGGTCTAACAATGAGCACCGACCTGTTTATATACCTCTAAGAGGTCGGCCAAGCGGGTGACGAAAAAAGCAGAGATGTCAGACCAAATGGTCTAGCACAGGGCCATCATGACCAATACTGCTGTCAGGGTATAAGTATTTTGCTAGCGAATGATGGCAAAGTTACTCGATGTACGAAAATGGAGACATAAAGGATGCTCCCGTATGCGGACGACAGCAGGGTCTTTGACTTGGATCCTAGCATGGCAATCAGGTCGACACAGATTCGAAAAAAAATCACTGCAGGGACAGCGGGCAGTGTCGGACACAGTATTTTTTTCTGGGTCCAAGAGAGGACCGTTTTTGTGGAAACCCTCTTGTTGACAGGTCCCACATCATTGTCTACCTATGGCATGAAAAGTTGTCCGTCCTCAGCATCATGTTTGCGAACATTGCAGACAGATCTTTGCTAGCGTCGGAGGGGTGCGCCATCATATAGCACACTCCGAGCAGTGCCGTTCGCTGAGGATTACAAAGGCACAGCGAGCACAATGTGCTCCCAGAAGAGCACCCCCTGACGACATGGAGGTCAATGGCGATGAAGAAATCCACCTACCTTTCATACCCAATGATATCGATATGAATGATATGCATCCCCCATTCCTGGGGGATCATCCTAGCGATGGACTTGGTCAAGAAGGGGATGAAGACGCTGAGGGGAGTGAAGAACCTACCTTTCCACATTTTGCAGAAGAGTTTGCAGCAAAGCCTATCGCCGACGTTGTCGGCACAGCTGCAACCCCATTTGAACGTATGACGAGCGTTCAAGATGCTTCAGGCAGAGGCACGTATGCCCATGTAGAGATGGACATGGGTAACCCCAGGGGTATCCCAGTACTAACCCGTACCCGTACCCACTCATTACTCAGACCCATGAACCCATGGGTCTCATATCTTACGGGTACTGAACACGGGTGAACGTGTACTAACCCACAGTGGGTCTACCCACGGGTTTGCATACACTAGTACGAAAAGTATCTGGTTAAGTGCAACAAGTGTCAAGCAGTACTAGTAATCTACTCGTCAATTGCATCCCATCCGTCAGGGAGCACTACATCATGGTCCCCATTTACTTCATCCAAAACAACAACTTTTTGATATCCATATCCTTGACGAGCCCAACCAGGCTCCATGATCCCAGGCAGAGCAATGCACAAACACTTTGGCTTGATAAGCGATTATGCACATGGGAGAGAACATTGCGACCACGGCTGAATAGGCGCTCGACGTTGATCGATGTGGCTACCATAAAGTTTCAGTAACAGAGCGCCAATACATTGGTTATTTACCAGGGATACTCAGGTAATCGATGGCCATGCGTGAGAGACGAGGCATTGTTGTACGATTCCGGATCCACCATTCTAGTGCATCTGTAACGTCATCAACATCTGCTGCAAGGTAGGCATCAAGTTCATCATGTGAGACCTTTGGCTTCAGCTTGACAAGACATGGGAGGTTGTCAAAATGTTACCCGATGCTCGATTGCTCTCTGGGATAGTCTCTGTGTTATCCTCCGCGTTTGTCACACTTGGCAGGGAATAGGTTTGATATGAGTTTTCGTAGACATCAGTTACCAATTGTTTTGCTGTCGTGATCCAATCCGCGGGCCATCCAGCATCCTTGAAATACTGGAGTTTATGTTGGGGGTGCAAAACTGGACAGGAACATTTAGAAATTGAAATTGAGCTTAGAAGTACTTACCCATTGCTATCCGATATACATCGGACGAGTCCGTAAGTGAATAGTAGCGATTCAATGTTTTCTTGGCGAGGCGGAGTGCAGCACAGATGGCAGGGCTGAGCGACTTGCTATCCATTATCCTATTTGTGAATGTTTCGTCGATATAGTCCATCGCCAGAATGACCATGGCGAGGTTGGGCGTTGAGCGAGAAAAAAACGCCGTTGCATCTTTCAAAATCTGTGTGGCCGATATTAGTAAGCAATGCTGTGCAACTGTGCTGACGCGGCCCACCTTCAGAATGTCACGCAGCTGCCCCAAGAGCTCCCATTCCTCATCACCCAGGCTGTACTTGCTCAGTCCCAGCTTGTGCTTATCCGTAATCCCATCAATCCTGGCCCAGTAATTCAATGCAAAGTCAAGCATATCGAACATCGAGTTCCAGTGTGTTGCCACATCGCGTGGAAGATTTCTTACTGCCATCCGCAACTCCTCCAAGATCGCTTTCCAAGCCGGCAGCAACTTCGTGCTCGAATGGATGATTTTGAAGGCAAGTTTGCGAACCTGGGAATGATGTAAGTCCATCCAACGTATGGTCTTCTACTCACCTTTGCTAGCAGCAGTCGAAGTGGCTGGAGATGTGCATCCAGCTCTGCACGCTCCCTTTCACTCAGCGCTTCCAGCTCATCAACCCACCCATCAATATCATCATCCGTGAGTGTTTCGCCTCCTCCCTCACCACTTTCGTCTGTTGATCGTGACTGATAAGCGCCGAATCTTGTCTCCAGCTCCTCAAGCTCGAATTCGTCCCCAAGCTCCTTCAACTCATCATCCAAACTCTCCCACTCTCGATTACCTTTCTTTTTGGTAAGTCGAATGCCCAAATCAATGTTTTCGCTACCAAATTGATGATATGCAGGAAACAACGTGTGCGCGCTGACTCGCCGCTGAAATGCGCTACACAATCAGCTAGTTCGGCCATCATTGTGTTGTTCGATGATGCATTGTCAGCCGTGAGACA